>VZTU01009267.1:1709-143346 GCA_013400835.1 Zapornia atra
CAACTCATCCTGTTAGTAAGCCCCCCTTAATAAGCATAAGTCCCCCTTCTTTGCAAGCATTTTGTTAGCAAGTGCCCTTTAACCCTTTGAAAACATCTTGTTAGAAAGCTCTGTCTCAATCCCCCCTTTTCTATGAAGTTAGTAAATTCTTTTACTGCATCTTAATATAATGATTCTCTGTCTAACTTTTCATTTGTCTGATTCTAGCTTTCGCCTTAATTGGTGTTTCTTCCAAGTGGTGTAGGTGTCAGTGGTAATTCTTCTAACACAACTAACAGTAGAACTTCCTTATCTTCCTAAATTCCTCTACAAAGGATTTACAATGAGTCTTTCACCTCTCCAGTCAGTAAAAAAAAATACAATAACCCTTTTCAATTTGCAAAAGCAACATTACCCAGCATTTTCCACATCTGTAACTGATAGCACAAAGCAGGTTTTTTGAGATGCTCTACGGACTTGTATGGTAAGTAAACTTAAATTATACACACATTTTAAAGATAAGAGTTTACAGACCGTATTAGAGGCACTCAGCAGGGCATGCAGATTCTCATTTGTGTGGGACTTCCAGGGGTTTTATAGGTTTTTATTTTCATCTGGCCTAGGAAACTTTTGGTGGAGAAATGCCTCTCTTAACGTGTTTGGACTTGATTTCTTTTTCAGAGTTAGTTAACTTGTTTATAGTAAGATGTAGCAAAACGAAGAGGTTTTTAAAATCCAGTTCTGAAAATGTTAAACCATGCCACTTCCAGAGCACTTATGCTTTTTTTTTCCTCTGGACTAAATGTCAGTAACAGCATGGCACATTTGTAGTGCATTAGAGGTTTTGATAGAACTGGTCTCCTTAGCTGTGCCTCTGACTTTCAGGCCTGCTCCAAGAAAAGTGTATAGACAGCCCAGTGTGGCTAAGGATATAATTTTTCTTCCTTCAAATAAGGTGTTAAAGCACAATCAATTTGGAGTTGAAAAATATCCCTAGGAAAAGTGGGGTAGGTACACTGAGAACTCAACCTGTTATTTTGAGGCTATTCCCTTTTCTGGAGGCTAAAAATGAGTAGGTAGAATTAGAGGTAATTCACTACTTTTACCCAAATTATTCTGAGTAAACTTCCATAGTGGTTAATGCCTAATTACCAATGACAATACAATGTCTCAAAATATAGAGCTATTACAATTATTAGCCAAAAATAACTCTGCAGGATGTTAATTCACTGTTTGCTGTCTTTGGTGAGTGAGAAAACAAACTGGCTTTAGGTGACTGGTGTGGAAAATGCTGGGGAATGTTGCTTTTGCAAACTGAAATGGGTGGTTGTATTTTTTTATGCTGACTTGGGAAGTGGAGGACTCAGGCTGCCTCATGATAAAGGACATTTGTCAATCTGGATATGCAACAGATAGCACATAAGGTAAGGAGGACCACTGTTAATGTAAGTTCTGCTGTTGGTTGTGTTAAAAGAATTATGGTAAAATCTCTCTCTCAACTAAGGGTTCTATCAGAAACTGAGGAATACAGAGCTCTGCTGAAAGATGTAGATGAAACTTATACCCATACATTGGACAATGAGAATATATAAGTGGTTAAATTGTGACTCAGGACATGGGGTGGAATGTGAGGATTATCTGTCTCAGAGTTCCACAAACAGGTTTTGGCAATATCTAGGCCATCAGGCGACTCATGGGGGGTTGTAATGTGACTCAGTCTTGAATTGCCTTAAGGTCCTGTCTCAGCAGAGACAGCCCACAGGGAGCTGTGTAGATAGCTGGGACTTGAGTTGTCCTGTAAAATGAGATTAATCAGGGTACTGCTGCATAATTCAATGAACTGAAACCTGGGTTGAGCCTTCAATTCCTTCAACAAACAATATGCCCAACAAACAATCAAGCCCCACTATTCAGCTGCTGCAAGCATTTGAGGCTCCCCATTTGGCTTCAATGGGCCCAGACAAAACCAGATTGGCAACAGTTAAGGGCTATGTAAAATAACTTAGCAAGCTCATAAATATTAATTTTCTTCACCAATGGGAAGCAGGAACCTGCCAGACATGCAATGTGTGTTATGTACTATTGTGAACCAGGTGCCTTGGTTGAGCCTGTAAACCTTTGAAATAGCTAATCCATAAATAAACAGGGGAGGGATTTTGGACAGGAATATGGTATAAAAGTGCTGTAAACTCTACCCACAGTGTAAGTGTGCACACAAAGTAGGTGTGCCTACTTTGCTAGGTCACCTGCTCTTATCATAGAATCATAGAATGGTCTGGGTTGGAAGGGACCCTATGGATCATAGAGCTCCAACCCCCTGCCACAGGCAGGGACACCAACCTCAGGCCTGGAGCTACACAAGGGTGCCCAGGGCCCCCTCCAACCTGGCCTTGAACACCCCCAGGGATGGGGCATCCACTACTTTTCTGGGCAGCCTGTTCCCGCCCCTCACCACTCTCTTTGTAAAAACCTTCCCCCTAATATCTAATCTAACCCTTTCTTCCTTTAGCTTTAATCCATCCCCCTTGTCCTGCCATTATCTGCCCTTTTAAAAAGTTGAATCCCCTCCTGCTCTTGTAAGAACGTATAATAGGAGTTATATGGAATATATGAATAGCAGTAAATTACTGCTTCACTAGTATGTCTACTGTGAGTCCTTTCTTTAGGACCTTTGGCATTTCTAACAATGGGCAGCAAGCAGTGTCTATGGCTGTCAGTCTGTGTGGCAACACTGTGCCTCAGCTTGCCAGCCCGTTGTGCTCCCAGGTACGGTTGCTGTTCTTCCTGCTGGGTACTGCTGACTTGGGAGCAATGTCTCACCCAGGCCTGGATGATGTTTAGTGCCTCTCTAGGTATCAAATGCATTGAACAAAATACTAGCCAGCCTGCAATTGTGGTGTCTACTGATACAGTGCAGAAAGGGATCGTTTAGTCAGAAGGTGGCATTTCTGAATTACACAAAAAGCCCTCCAGGAGACATCAGGAATGAGATATGTCACCAGGCTTCAGAGATCAATAGTGTAGAAATCCCTGATCTGAGTCTGATGTATTGATACACTGGATTTTTAATCTGCTAAGAGCAAGCAACTCTGTACTGCAGCTCACTGCATCCTAAGGTAGACCTTTCAATTGGTTTCAATGAGTTATGCTCTGGTGTGCCTATTTCTAACTACACCATTGATTAGAGAGCAAGTTGAATTAACCAGCTGCCTGCAGGGTTGCCACTGGTGCTTGAAGTCCCCACTCTAAAAGGGTCTTGTTGCAAAACACTTGGGTCAGTGGAAGATCCCCCTAGGTGGACCTCAGAATTTGCTACAGCTCTCATTCCTGGTGATAGGGTTGCCACCAGTCTCCAACAGCTCATGAGCAGGAAAAAGGTGCAGTGTCTCTCCAGGATTACCACTTGTACCCTTGTTGATATTCTCATGGGAGCTTGAGTCTGTGAATCATTGCTGATGGCTTGGGGAATGCAGAAAACTGAGTACACACTGAAGTTTTACCAGTAAATAACGTGCTATTAAAATGATTGACAGTTGGTGCAGCATTTTTGTGTGGATAGGTAATATTGAACAATTGTAGGTCTTAAAATAATGCCAATATAAACCTGTTTTCCTATGATCCTCTTAATTAACAAATGTAACTTCTATTACTAAAGAGTGTATAAACGTACATGTGCTATGTAGATATCCCTACATATTTCTGAATCTTTTTGTAACTGATCAACAAAATAATGGTGTGTTGAGATTAGATACAGGAAGTTTGACCCTTGAAGGTTAATATTTTTTGAATTAATTGGATGATCCACTGGGGAATTTCTCAGAGGAAGGTAATTACATTTCTTTTTCAGTAAATTGAGTGCTCCACTAGTTTCACAGATTTTTTTTTTTCCTAGGGAAATATATGTTAGATTATAATGTTCTTTAACTCTTTGAGAGAGCAGAAGCTTGTTCCTTGTATTGAGATCGTGCTTCAGAGTATTTTGGAGATGCTGTTTCCTTGTATGAGTGTTTAGATGTAATTTAAAACATGTATTTATTTTCAGTAGTGGCTGTGACTGTCTTGGAGAATACTCTGGTCAGTTTGGTATTTAGCATGTCTGACTGTCTTTTAAAAGAGCCCTTTAATGTTAGCTGCTCTTTCCCTCACTTACATCTGTATCTCACCTCCTTAGTCTTACCTTCTGTAGACTAAATTGGTCTTTTCACCTGTTCTTCCCAACTCCTCTTTTGAGACTTTGAATCGTTCCCCTTTGGGTACTTCCCAGCTGATGTTTTGCAGCAGCATCATGTTGCTGACCTGTGGTCCCTCTGTCACCCAGGATAATCGCCAGATGCCTTCCTGAGGCTGCTGCATCCACAGTTGTTTCATCCTGTATTTGCCCACCAGGTCACTCCTGCCTTTTTCCTCTTGTCTGGTTGGGGGGTGGCCTGAGCAGCAGCAAAGGCCTTGGTGCTGTGTTGCCACTGTTCAGCAGCAGCTGAAGCACCCCTGCTCTCAGTGCTGTTGGTCACAAGTCTGGCACACAGCACCCTTTGGTTTCAGTGTGTCAGTTATCTGTGTCTTAAAGATCCAGGGGGAGTAATGAGCAAGATCTTCTGTAATGCCTCTATGGTCCTTTCTGTGACTTGGCTAAAGTATAGAGAGGCTAATGACAGAAAGTTACTGTGTTAAATCATTGCTACCACCTTGGGCTACAATTCTGCATCTCCTGGTAATGGAGACATGAATTCAGTTACTTCTGAGGTCTGATGTTCCCAGGCACCCTGCTTGTACCATGCAAGATGTGACCCTCCTGCCTCTTCCTCCTTGTGAACTGATCTCCTCAAAGACAAGGGGAGGAGTACTGTTCCTAAAATAGCAGTGTCTGTACAATAGTTAGTGGCTTCAATTTTGATCCTGAAAAGCAAAGAAACACTAGGCAAGGTACCCTTTGTATTCAGCATTTATATGCTCACCAAAAAAATGCTTTCAAGGCTGAGCTTTTAGCTATGGACCTATCTGCAGCAGTGTCCCACATGTGTCAAAGTTTAAAACTAGATAGTGCTGGTATTCCCTTGGCACAGGCAAAATGTTTGATCAACTGTAGCTGAGTGCACAGGCTAATTAATCTGTTTTCCACATGAAATTCCCTGTATCCATATGTACATGGCTGACAACGCTGAAGAGAACTAGCTTCAGTGGGCAAGCCTCTGTCAGTCCAGTACATGCAGAAATTGTTACAGGCTATGATTTGGCTTCGATGGGCTTAGGATGGGTTCCTGTAGCAGCTCCATGTGTTTTGTATGCTTTCTAGGATGAAATGAGTAGGGAAACAAAAAAAATTGCCCAGCGTGGGGTAACCTAGCAACAGGACCTCACTTGGAATCATTTTTTCCTCTTTAGCATCACACTGCTTAATGGTCCATTCTGGGGCTGACACTTTATGCTTTTTTGTATTACCTGTTTATAAAGTTTCTTTGAAACATGAGTGCTTTGACATTTCAACTCGATCAGAAACACCTTCATATGGGTTTGATGCAGAGCTCTAGTGCCCAAGAGTGACACCTGGTAACAGAGCTCAACATCGATGCTGTGCATGGCAGCAGTTGCTATACAGTTGAGCTGCAGCTCACCTTTCTCCCCAGCATTAAGGCTGTGGGGAGTTTCCAGGAACTCAGGCTGCTCTGTTGCTGGGAGTGGTGGTGAAGGTGGGCACTTGGCTGACACGAACAGGGGTAATCCAGAAGTCCCCGAACCCATGTAAAAACTCATTCCATGCAGTACCCCATCCCAAAAGGCAGCATTGCCTGGAAGACAAAGTAGCTTTGTATAGATGAAATTGTGACCCAAAAGACCTTTCCAGCCTTGTGTTTTCAACCTTCCTTTGCTGTGATGAGCAAGATGCTGATTTGACATTGTGGTGAATTGGAGGCCATCTTGCTGCAGCTGCCACAACATGAAGGTGATTTCCAGGTAGTAAGCAAAAGCTGTAGTGTCTAGTACAACTGAATTGCATGTGCATCTCTCCTGTTCCTTTCTCTGGGGCAACTGATATTCAATTTTGATTCACCACTGAGCACACAAAGAGGAAAAAAAGATCTAATTGTGATGCAGAGTTCATTGTTACAGATCTCCCCAAGCTTGCAGAGCAGAGTAATGTAGGCCCAGGATATATGTCCTGTGTACAGCATCATGCATATCAATGAAGGGGTTTAGAAAATAAATAAATAAATTAATGGTGCATAATGCACTTCTGACATCTGGGTTATTGCTGCTTTGCTGTGTTTGATGGCAGTAAGCAATCTGATTATGCTACTGTCTGTGTGTTTATTCTGCGAAGTCAGGGGGCAGTGAAACACCACTTCTCTCAAATCACTGCATCCCTATGGCAACCCTTATTGAAGGCAGGAACCCAGACTTGTGACTTGCCTTTTAGGTAGCAGCTTTCCTTTCCTGGCTTCAGAGAAGTGTACCTGCAGCTTGAGATCTTGCTGTGAAAAGTCTTGCCAGCTGCTCCCTTAATGAAGTGCTACCAGGTATTTCTATATGTATTAGGGTTGTAGCAGCAGAGCTTTTGCAGGGAATTGACTGATAGGCAAACCTTCTTTAAAGCTAATCAATTGCTTTGTTGTTTGCCTGGTAAGCTAATTGTGACAAGCACAGGGACCACTGAAGCTGTCACTGCTACCTGTGCAAAATGCTTTTGGTGACATTAAGATGCAGTGTTAGGAGAGAAGAAAGGGGCAGGTCCCCATGCAAACAGTGTGGCAATACTCCCAGCTGGGAGGTTGTCATTCCTCTGTGTGCTTGGTTTCTGTAGAGGAATAAATTATACTGTGGACTGTGGCACAACTAGATCCTGATTTCAGTGAAGATGAATGGAATTAGGTCCTGATTTCAGTGAAGATGAAATCACCATGCCTGTCCAAGCGAAGGGAGGACATCAGCCTGGGAATTGCTCCTGCCCTGTGGAGAGCTCTCTCCATGCTTCACCAGTGCCTCAGGCTCTGCCATCAGTGCAAATGAGAAGATGGGTAGCCACTTGGAGCTATGTACCAGGAGCAAAATGCTGGTGAGGTCAGAATTTTCACTTCCCACTGGATGTGAAAGCTATTGGAGACTTTTTAGTCCCTCTTACTGCTTTGCACAGTGCTGGCAAACTTTCCCTTTGTGGTGCTGGAAGGAAATTCACCATCAACAGCCATTAATGATGGGGTGCCTTGGCCAGCAAGGTCAGCTGCAGCCAGGATTTACTCTGCAGTAGTCAGATTGCTTCCTTAGATAAGTTATGAGACCTCTGGCAATGCATTAATACTGACAGTATAAAGTTTGAATGTCTGAATGAAAATAAATAAGGAAGTAATTGAATTAAGAAGTCCTAAGATCTTGGGTTCCTCATCAAAAAGAAGATACTTAATTTTGTGGCCTAGACCTCAGTCAATCACAAAATGAATTGGACATGGAACATTGCTAGTCTTGCCTGTCTTACTGTGCACATGTCTATCCCATTTCATACCCAATTGTGACCTGGCTGCTGTGCTGCCTTCATAGGCTGGAGGAGTTCTTGTGGCCATCCCCAATTGTTAGGGTTTAATCCAGCATGGGCACAGCCCCTCACAGTGCTTGCTCAGTGTGACCCCTGGTGCCATGGGGGGAGAGAACTCATGGGTTGAGGTAAGCACACTTTAATAATTGAAATAAAAATACTGCTACTACATGGCAATGAAAAGGAAAACAATAAAACTCCAGAAAAACAAGTGATACAAATGAAAAATACTTGCTGCCTGATGCCTGGCCAGTCCCCGCTTGCTGCCCCAAGGACAAATACTGCCAACCTTGTGTTCAGCATGATGTCATAGGGTATGGAATAGCCCTTTGGTCAGCTGGTTGGGTGTCCTGGCAGGGTCCCCTCCCAGCTCCTTCTGCATCCCTGGCCCCTTATGGGTAGGGTGAGGAGTTGAGAAGTCCTTGACTTGGTGTAAACATCACCCAGCACCACCAGTGTGGTACAAACACTGTTCTCATCCTAATCCTGAAATGCAGTGCTGTACCCATGTAAGGAGGAAAATGAACTCTCCCCCAGCCAAAGCCAGGACACTGATGTAATTAAACATTTACACTTGTGGAAATTGTGTAGCCACATCATGCTAAGAGCTGCTCCTGCTTCTACCAAGATTCTGTTCTGTATCATTTAGACAAGCTTTAAAACAGGTATTCCATGATATTCAGGCGTTTAGGCAGCGAGCAGAGCTGTTAAAATATTTATAAACTGAGGCAGAGAAGTATGCCATCACTCTGTCAGTTGGTATTATTTTTAATGTAACTGAGCCAAGAAGGTATCTGGAGCCAAGAAGGCAATGGCAAAGCTCCCGTAGCCAGCTGAGCTTTGTATAACTTATAACCTCTGAACTTCACAACAAAATTGACAGGTTCTTGTAGTCTTGGAGCTGTGTAGTATCCCTTCTCTAGAGGCAGGGGTACTGAGGCTTTTCTGCACCAGTGATGTGGCTGGGGCAGCAGCTTGGTGGAGCGGTTCTGGGAGGCACTGGGGCTGGCGCTGCCTTCTGTGCTGCTTTGGCTGCATCAGGGACAGCCAGAGCCCTTGTGCTGCTCTGCTTACAGCTCGTCCAGGCCTGATGTGTGCTGCGTGGCTGCCACTCTGGCTGTGGAGAGAAATGCCTTCGGCTGAGTTGGCCTTCTCCCTCCTCTCAAACTCAAAGCATCTAGCCAGGTAATAAGAGTCTAAGAGGAGCTCAGGCTTTTGAACAAGTAGCATGGAAAAACCAGGGCTGGGATGTTAAATCAGAAAAAAATATCAGTTTTCTGGCACATAGTCTTTTAAAGCTGCTTGGAAGTAAGCCTTTTGGGGTTTTTCCTGTGTCCTGAAATATTTCACGTTGCCCTTGATGCTGAGCTGGGGAGAGTGCTGCCACTTACTTCCCCAGAGGCAGAAGACAAAGAGTATGCAATTAAACTCATTCTCTACAGGAGGCTTTACAAGGATTTGCATGGAAAAAGAGCTAGAAATGAAAAGGGAATGAAAGGAAACAATTGTATCTGGAAAACAAGCTGGGTGAGTCATGTGAAAGGCTAAGAGGATGTTAGGAGCGCAGATGTCTTGGATGCAGATCTTCCTCCTGGACAGCGGCCTGCACACTGCAGTTTGCCTGTTCATGGAGCTGCCTGCGCAGGGCTACCGCAGGGGTTGGAACCTGCCTGGGCAGGGATGGGGCAGGCAGCGGGCTGGGGCTGGCTGTGCTCAGTGAGGGGGGAAGGTGAGCCTGCGGCCAGCCACGCTGTGTGCTCCGGGGTGTGAGGGCAGGCAGTGCCCATCATGTGGCAGGTGGGGAGTGATGGGCAAGGAGTCTGCTCCTTGGGATATGGGAACCTGAGGGCTTTGGGAACAATATTATCCTGGCATTTGGTTAAATGACAAAATCTTCCCCGAGGATTTTATTATTTATGCTTTTCTCTGCAGCAGTCTCAGTGCATCTTGTAATGCCTCCGTTTCATAATAGAAACAGTGATAGTTAATCCAAGACCAAAGAAAGTTTAGGAACAATTTTTAAGAAGATGTGATCAAGTAATTCACATTAGAATTATTTATATAGAAGCTGAGTTGAGCAATGGGCTAAGTAACTTGGGCTTCTACTTTAGAACTGAGCAGCTGTCTAAAACAATGGAGATCTCTTGGGTGCTTTCTGACCTTACAGAAGGATGGCTACACGGCTTCTGCAGCCAGGGTGCAAGACTGCAGAATTAGGCATATGTTTGTCCAAAGGTTTGTTTTTAAACTTGACTCCCTTCAGCTATGAATACTTGTGTAGCTCTGCTACAGATCGTAATATACTCTGAACGTGTGGGACTGTACAGGCAATAAATACTCCAATTGTTTCTAAACTCTTGTCTATGAAGTTATGGCTTGGGCATCTGGGCATCTCTAACTAGAGCTCCTGACTGACAGAAGAAAAATGTTTCCCTGGGCATCTGGCTTGTGCTGGACAGTCCTAAATCATCAGGCTCTGTGTGCTGTCTTGTAACATATAGATTTTTTCCAACAGTCATTGGTATTTATGGTTTCTGATGAATGTTTGCTTATGAGCATCTGCATGGTGTACCACTGCCTATGGCAGCAGTGCTGGTAAGAGCCTCAGGCAGGCTGGTGCTGAGCAGTGCTGCTGCTGGAGGCTGGCTACACTACTTACCCCCCCAGAAGGAAGAGTAGAGGCTTAGCTGTTTGTTGGCTTCTGCAGTTGGAGACACTCAGCAGTTTATTGTCTTCTGTGAATAAAGGCTATTATATTACACTAAATTCTGTTGCACAGCAAATCCCACTTCAAGAGAAATAGCCCTTTAATTGGGGTCTCTGAGCACAGGGACTGGGAGAGGCAGTTGGAAAGGAGGAGAAGGTGGTGTGGAGCTGAGCTCGGAAGCCTGGAGTAACAGCCGGGGATCGAGTCCAAAATGGCTTTATTGACAGGTGCTAAAGAACAAGGTGCCCAGCCCTGCCTTCAGCAGTGGTGAACAGGGTAATGCCTCTGTGCAGCCTTACCCTGAGAGCCTTTGGCAGGAAAGAATTCCTGGTGGAAGCATATGAAAAGCGATTTAATAGATAAATAAGAAGGTTAATACAGAGAGGCAACTCCCCTGAAGTCAGCGAGCGTGTTAAATACACGCCAGGTCTCCTCCAGATCACTTAACAGACAGATTGCTTTCTCTGGATGGGGTCTGAACTGTGCATGCTAAGACAGGCTTTGCTGTTAGCTCAAATGAGACTTGGTTTTTTAATCTGTGTTGGCTTCACCACTGTCATCAAGGTTTTGGCAGTTGGTTTGGTAAATACAATTGCTGCTAGGTTTTACACTGGACTTCAGAACACACTTTTCTAGTGTGTTTTTTCACTGATGGATTAATGTATATTGTTTAATTAATCTGGACCTCACAGATCCAAGACATACATATCTACATAGTTCTGAGTACTAACCCACATTTATCTCCAGAGTATAATTCAATTACTCTTTAAATTCCCACACAAACACTGCTCAAATGTTCTCTGTTAAAGAATAGCTGCAAGTAAGTATGCAAACTCTCATTAAAATGTTTAGCATACTACATTATGGTTTATTTGCCTGTTAAGTGTGAAAGGTTTAGTTGTATTTCCCTTAAATACACCTCAAAGAATTAAACAAGATCATACATCAGCTGTTAAGATCTCAACAAATCTAGGAGCACACAGATAACTGAATCATTTTTATTTTGACCAATACACATTCTGGGGTCCTCTGAAGAGCACTTCTGAGCACTGAATTTGTTTAGAATTGATTTGATGTTTACCTTTCTAGCCAGAAGGGATTGGTTTGGGCTTGTTAAACATTTGGCTGTCCTGTGTGACTCTTTCCTAGATATTAGTCTGATGGTATCAAGAAATCTTTCTCAAGGGAGGTGGGGGGGAACTTAGATGTTCTGCTAACAAAACTAGCAGAACAAAGTACATGTGAGGCTTCTATTTTTTTCATAGTCATTACCTACAGGGGTGTTGATGCTGCCCTGGTAAGTGAAGCTCCATCCTATGCCCTCGTGCTCTGTTGCCTACAGCTGTGTCCCATGAACAGATGAGCTAATGCTACCTGCTGAAGGCATCTGGTGTGGCACTGCAGCAGCTATGTGCTGCTTCATCATAGAAAGTGTGTTCCCAACCACCTGCAACAAGATTAAGCCCCTCTTCAACTCTTGTATCATATCTGAGTGGAGGGACAGCCTGACATTGTGGACTCTGTACTGGGAATCTGGAAGAACCTCTGAAGTAGCTGTAGGTATAGGAGGAAACTGCAAGCAGGTTTCAGCGGGGAGAAGGAAGGGTCCATCATGTCTTCTGCTGTTTTAAGTATTGAAGTTGTCCTCTTTCCAGTGCTTAATCAGGATGTATTTCAGTGTGTCTGTAATGCTGCTGAGGATGCCAGAATGAAACTCATCCAACCTCTTTTAAAGTGCTGTTCCAGCGATGTTATAATACATGGAGAAATGAAGAGGCTTTGCAGAAATATTGCCTGTTGCTAACATAAAAATGCTGCTTGCAGATCAAGGAAATGTCATATGGCAGCTTCCTCACGTCTAACACTGTAGCATGACAGGTGCTGCTTTCTTTTCCCAGTATACCAAACAGCTCTACATAACACAACCTTGCAACCAACTGGCACCTCGATTTCCTAATGTCACCACTGGTGGGTGATGATAGTCTTGGAGCGATTCCAGCTCAACTTCTTTCAATTTTTCTGGGAACAGAGCTGACACAGGATTAGCAAGTCTAAGAATGCTGAATAAGCACCATGAAGACCATGGTTAGTGCCTTAGGGGCCCCTAGGGCATGAAGTGAAGTCCATTGAAAGACAAGGTTTCTAAAAACTGTTAAATCATGCTCTAAGAGGCTTCTTTCCTGATGTGCTTGGCTCTAATATCACCATTATGTTTTCTTTTTCCTTGTGGTGCTGTCAGCTAAAGTTATTGCTGCTTTCTTCCCCCCACCAAGGACTCTCTTCCACCATGGAGTAATGTTCTAGGCATGGGCTATTGCACTTCAGATGGCAGAGGGTGTGTGTGAATGTCATATCTGAATCTCTCTGAAACAGCAGTTCAGCCAGCGTTCTTCCTGTTCTCCAGGTGTGGATGTGAAGAAGAAATGCTTCCTGGCTGCTTCTTGTCCTCTCAGCTTTGTTCCAGAAAAGCTGAGTGAGCTAGGGGAAGGTTCTTAGTTTTTCCATGCCTCTCTTCCTGCCTGTGAGAAGAGGAGCAAGGCGTGATGTGCCTCAGCAGTATTTTGGTAGGCTGCAGGTGCCCGTTTTTCTGCACACTGTATAGAGAGTAATCAGGAACTCTGACAGCAACTGGAATTTTACTGGCTTTTAGCATACATGGATACAGGCCAAAGATGCCTGTCTGCACAAGTTGCACTCTATCTATCATGAACTCAGTGCAATAAATCCATAGTTCAAGTTTAAGACAGCACCCAATGTCAGCTTGGTATTGATTCAGCTGCTAACTTTATTGCCAAAGGAGTGACATTATAAAGAACCTTGGGCTGGAGTTTTCCAAGACTTGAAGGACGTGGGGCCAGATATCCAAAGCTGTGCCACCAGGTTTAAAGTACAGGTGGGTAAACAGACACCAGTTTTGGAGAGCAATCAGTTGGGAGCTAGGCACATAATCTAATTATAATGAATTTATAAAAACCTTTTGGGCACAAAGATCTACAGTTGAAAACTGATTTAGTTTTCAGTTGAACTGGGCTGTTGGTGGATCCTGAGATCCAGTTGTGTGTCATTGTAACTATATTGACCTTAGGGCCAGTTTAAAAAGTGTACTCTTTGTAGGTTAACCTTGGTAACATACTGCTTGGTTGGCATGGTGAAACAGATTATGGTCTTAAATATGTTTCCTCACTTTTTGGCCACTGTTTTGCTATCAGGAAGTCTCCTGGGCTCTTGATTGCCAGCATTATTTCAGCCCAGGTAACATTATCTCATCTCAAATGCTTTAATCTTCTGATAATGTATCAAGACTGATTTAAAAACCAACAACAAACCAAAAAACCCCAAACAAAAACCCAAACCCTCTTCTGAGCCCCATCTGTTCTTGGCTGAGTCTCTTCCAGCACAGCTACTGCAGGTGCAGTAGACACCCTGGCTCCCTGGACTGTGGGTGCTAAAGAAGGATAATCCAGCTGTGGATTCTGAATGCTCATCTTGTATGGCGTAGAGACTGTGCACTGCTGGAGCTCTCTTTCCCCAGGATAAAAGATTGCTGTTTTTAACTTCTATTTGCTTTCTTTGTTTTCTTGATGCTCATCCTCTGCCAGTCTTCCCAGGATGAGGTTCAGCAGCCACAGCTTACAAATTTAATTGATCATTAGAGTGTCCCTGAGGATATGTCAGTTGGTGTAGTTTAACAAAATGTCAGCTGCGGAATAGAGCGTCATTAGGAAGGATATAGAGAGTCATTCATCTTGGTCAGTGCTGCTGCCTGGGAAGGGGGAGGCAGGGAGGGGGGAGTGCCTGACCTGACTGTGGCTGCTGGCTGGCTTGCGAGTTAGCTGAGGGACAGGGGTCCCTGCCATACATGTGTGTTATCTACTGGAGGCATGTGTTATCAGTGGGATCCCATCAGCGGTGTTCAGGACTTCAGAAGACAGCCTGTGACTTCCAACAGCTCCACATAGGACTGTTCCAACCTTTCTGCAGTCCCTCCCTGCCTATTGTAACAAGAAGTTGTCCCTGCTCAGGTACAGAACTTGTGGGACCGTAACAAGAACCTGGTCACCCTCGACACCCACTGTCCCGTGTGTCCCCCCCCCACCTTCTGCCAGCTGACAGCACCTCCTGAGATGCCACATGTGAGGATTTCTGTCTGGCAGGCATTGTTTGGCTGTTACATTTTTAGGACAAACTTAAGACCAAGAGGATTTGGGTTGAATACTCTGAAAAATGAAACTTGGGCATGGATTGTGTTTCTTTAAAATGCTATAAATGGGGGAAATGGAACAGTAGCCTGTAATTTCATAAACAGCTTCACTCCCCTTCTGTAAAGCCAAGCAGAAGCAAGAGTACTTACCCTTATTTACACTTATGGTTTATGAGAGATGTATTCTGTTTTTGAATGTAATGCTATTTTTTTTTAATCCCTGTGAGCAGGTCAAGAAATATAGAAAATGCTCCTGGTTTAACAGGTTACCTAACTGCTCTTTAAATTTGAATGAAGACAAGTAGTCAAAAAGATGATAATGTTTTAGTCCTATAAAGTAGTTAGCCATGTACAGTGCTCCTACTTTGAAAACATGCCAGAGCTCTAAATTATGTCTTTTATCCTAAAACATGCTCTAAAACCTTCATTCAGCAGTTTTGTCATCCAGAGCTGTTGCTGACTCGAGATGTGCAAGGGACCTTGCAAGGACAGTGTGAAATAGGCTGGGGACAAGTACAGATTGGGCTTTTGCTGGCTCTTCCCACCCATCCCTTCTGAAAGCACGCTCCCTTTGGAGGCACAGGAGGATGAGTGGCGTGGTTGGGCTGTTTGTTGCTGCTGTGGCTCTCTGGGCAAGAGACACTCTGCTCTGCCCTGTGCTGTCCTCTGCCTCACTGTGTGACTTTGAAAAACCTGTGAGCATGAAGATGCTTTCAAGCTCTGTGGTGATGATCAAGGGCTTTGGGAAGCTGGGGAGACTGGTAGATCATTTGCCTTCTCTTTAAGTAGCGACTGCTGAGCCCTAAATCCAGAGACTTCAGGAATGGCAGTGTGTGTGTTTGGACTAAAACGAGCTGCTAACAGGAACTGCTTCTCATCCTTTCATGCAGGCAAGCCTTCTGGAAGGATGTGCCATACACATGAAGCTCTTGGGTTGAAAAGGACTTTCCCAATTCAACTTTTCACAGTGGCAAAGACTGCTAAGGTGTATAGAATGAGGCTAGAGACAGTGTCATGGTACTTTAACTGACTAAGAATACTAGCTTATTAATGTGATGGGTTTTTTATACTTATTTGTTGTCACTGAAAGTGCTGAAATTGTCACTTCCTCATTGGTACAATGCTATTTATATTAGCTGAAGAACTGGCCAGGACTTCCTGAAACATGATTTCCTGAGTTGATGTGGGTTTTGCCAGTTTTGTTTTCTTTGGATTTCATCAATGGTAAATGTTTTGTCTCTGGGGAAAGAAACAAATCAAAACATATCTCTGTTGTAAAGACAAAGTGTGAAAAAGCTGCGCAGACTGATTAGTGAATGAGTTGATGTGCAGTTTCCTTCCCCCTTCCTCTTCCTTGTTGGTGTGTTACTGGAGCCTGTACTTGGAGTCACACTCTGAACCCTTTAAGTGTCTTCTGGAAAATGGGAATTATCTGGGTCAGCCAGTTGCTTTAGGTAGGCATTACTCAACATGGCATTTCACTAATGACAAAACCCATTTTTCTGAGTGTGGAGTATAACTCATAGGAGGACAGTAAACAGAGGCACGATGAAAAAGTTCAGGCTGTTTCAGTGAGCCCAGATTTCACTGAGGCATTTAAAGAAGGGACACTTCCAGAAGTGCTCAGTGCCCTCCTACTGTGTTAATTGACTTAAAAATTTGATGGCTTGACTTTGTGCTCAGCTGGGTACTGAGTGGTTCTGAAATCCCAATTTTCCTTTTACCCTTTGAAGCCCTGGGGAACAAAATCACAAAAAGCCCTGTGAATTTTAACATCTTCCTTCCTGGTTTATCAGGCCTTGAGCCATAGCATGCAGCTGTAGCAAAGACAACTTGCCACTTGTTTTTGATGTTGTCACTAAGAGGCACAGCATCTGACTGTGATGGATGTCATGTTGTTGTCAAGAAAGAGCAAAGATAATTTTCAACTTGGGTGCCTGTCTAAGCAGGAGATGTTGGTATTTGCATTTGTGTTTAGACCACATAAACCACATCAGTGTCAGCGGGCTGCAGCATGCTTAATGAGATGAGCCCTCCACAGGAGAGGTGGTGAGGGATACTGAGATGGCTCCATCCTTCCTGTGGCTTTCTTTTCAGGCCACTAACTGGCAATGTGAGGTTGCTATCAGCATAAGCAGAAAGTATCAGAATTTATCTCACATGCTAATATTAGCAGCAAACTGGCAGTGGCTGAGTTTCCTTGCCATCTCTTCTCTGTTCTAGCCTACCTATTCCTCCTCTTGCCCAGGGCAGTGTCTGGGGCTGCCCCTACAGAAACCAATAATTCAGAAGCCATGAGGGGTCAGCTATGTGCAACTGGATGTCTTGGCAAAGCCCAGTAAGGTCCTTGGACTTTCACTGATTTCACTGGTCTTTGATTCAGATTTTTAAAATTTCAAGTACTAAAGGTTGCTTCTATCTGCTGTCTCCCACATGGCTACTTGGCTGATCCTCAGGTCTGATCCAACCCTCAGTGGTATGAACTAATCTTTGTCTCTCACTGAACTCAGCAGAGCCTCCAGATGATCTGAAGTCTGTGTTTATGTTTGAATGATTATATCGAAGCTTGGCATTTTCTTGAGGCTGGTTTGGGAAATTTCTGTTAGGTTTCTTTTGTCACAGAGAGCTCTCAATGGTGCTACTGAAACCTGCCCAAGAGAATTAGTAGCTCTTTCCACTGACAGCCATCTATATTTTGTATTCTTGCATCCATTAAAATTCTTCATTCCTTTTTCTGGCATTGGAATCATCCAGGAAACACTGCACATCATTAGGGATGGTTCTTGCAACTGTGTCTTGTTTTCCAGAAAGCTCATTTAAAGGCAAAGAAGATACCTTAGTGCATATTTCAAGCAACAAAAGCCTCCTCCAACCATAGCATGAATTAAAACATGAGGCAGAGCAGTGAATCCTGAACCATGCGAAGGCAGTTAGTGGGGATATACCCATACCCATTTTGTTTCACAAATTGAAAATCTGAACTCTCTGAGAGAATAATAAGGCTTATATCTACAAATTTGAACATTATGTCCTTTTTATTATTGGAAGAAGGCTCTACAAGGCAGGTATTATCATCATATAATGCCGTGCTCGTGCCATTACAAGATTTAGATGGTCACTGTGGGATAATAATTCACTCCTTGCTGGCACTTGAAGCTGAAGTCTAATATGCAAGTTTCCTCCTTGAGGTTTAGGAACTGGTGCCACACTGAGTTCCTGTGCTTATGGAAGGTGGTGTGAGAGGCAGGGGGCTGTTTTAGAGGCCACACTCCAGATGAGCATGAGACCTTGAGCAAGATGCCTGTCTCCTTCCATCTGTGATGTGCTGCTCTCCAGGGCACGGACTAGCTTTTACAGCACAAATAGGATGGTGGGTCCTCACCTAGCTTTAAAGCCTGTGTGTTGGCAGACTTCTAACCACCTTGAGAGGGGGGTCTTGGCAAAAAAAACCATATTGCAAGTTACACCATCTGAGCAATGTTAGGGTATAGCATTGCTTAGTGCAAACGTATGTATTTTAGCAAGACATTAGGAAAATAAGCTGACTTTAACAGGAGTGATATTCTTTCCTTGAGTGTTGTGTTTTTCCAACTGGAGCTCTGAACTTCTTCCACTGCTCAAGGCAGAGTCTATTATGTAATGCAGCCAGCCTTCCCTAGATACCAAGCACTGAATTGTAGGCTATGTAATCAACAGTAACATATTTAATGGACTTTGCACTAGGCAGTGGGTGCATTGCTTTGAAGGAGATGGAAGGGATTGGGCCTTGACTTGTTAGGCATCTGTAGTGCCCCCAGACTGTGATAAATAGAGAGCTCAGAGCTTGCAGCCATATAAATTGCTGGAGTGAAAGCTCTTAGTCTGGAATGAATGGCAATGAAGTAAGGATTGCTATTAATATTCTCCCACTGATAATTAACCATCTGACCCAGAGAGGTTATTTGCCAAGAGGGTTTCCCATGTGTATCAGTATGCCTTCTGGATGACTCCCTTGCTGCCTCATGGCACTTCCCGGGAAGCACGCTGGCAGATGAGGCTGCTCATGACAGACAGGGAGACACAGTGTTCAGGTGGAAGGTGCTTTTGACTGGCTCAATTTCTCTTCCTCTTACCTGCAGATTATTTTTGAGTGGTATCAGCTATAACAATACTGTGACTTTGGCCAGCAAACAAAGACCTGGATATTAGGTAGTCTGTTTCCTGCAAATTGGCATTTTCCAAGATGTAAGGTTAGGAGGGAGTTTATAAGTACCTGGTACACTTTGTATTGACTGAGCAATCAAAATTGGGATGACTTGTTTTCTCAATGTCAGCTAAAGATTAGGTTTTTGCTGTGTATTGCCTCAAAAGTGGCAGGTAAGCCTAGACACTGTCAGCCTGGCGATGTCTGCTCAATATCAGGTTACAGCGCTGAGATAATGTATGTTGGGCTGTTATCAGGTAAATCTTGGACTTGCTTCTTGTAAACATGACTGACACTTAATCTTTACCTTAATTAATAACAAAGGATTTTGTTTGCAGAAGTGATTCTAATTGTCCTTTTGCAATTTCCTATCCCAGAGACAATCGCTACCATTGATTGTAATGTTAGATTCAATTATTTCAGAAAATTCATTAGCATGTTAATTCTTAACTGCTATATAGCATTCAACTTCCTTTTTCAGTAAAGCATGGGCTTGGGTTTCAGTAGTTGCTAGTAGCAGGGGAAGCTCAAAGGGAGATTACATGAGAGCTGCCTGTTTTTCAGAGAGGCAGTGAGGAAGGACTTACTGTCATGAGTTTGTGCTGAAGGCTGGAAGAGAACAAAACCAGAAAAAAGCTTAGTTTCAGCAGGACCATTGGCACTGAAAATGACTAACCACAGGGAAAGGTAGCAAATACTTCTGCCTTTTTTATGCAAACCCATCAGCTCAAGAGCAGTGATGTAAGACCAGAGCAATCTGGGAAGGGAGGGCCAAAATTAAAGCCCGATTCCTACACCTTTATTCAAGCTGAATCTAACATTGTGTGGTGGTAGACCACAATGAAGCCATGAAAAGCCTGAGAAGGCAAAATGTGCTTTATTGCAAGGCAAAGCACCTCAGGAGCTCCTTGGACATGGTGGTTGGCACATGGAGGAACTCTCTTCTGATGTTTCCATCTTGACATTCTTATCAGACTTGATGGGTTTTTTAGACACATGGACATCTGTGCCCAGACAGTCTCTCACAGCGTTCCAGGGAAAGTGAAAAAAGTTCTTCTTTCCATGTTTAATGTCATTCTTGCTCATTTCTCTACCATGGACTTTGACGCCAGAGTGAAGAGATGTTCGCAGTCTGTCCTCCTGTTTGATAGAGTCTCCTTTTGAAGATTCAAAGAGGAAGAAGCCTTTGAGTATTATCTCCACAAACAGCGGGTAGATGATAGGGCAGCCCACAATCAAGGAATGCTCCCCAGCTGTTGTGAGGATCATCTGGGGTTAATTTTGAGGGTAGATTTTTGTGTCACTTCAGGAGATACTGAAGAGGTTCGTAATAATGCTCCGTGCTGGTATCAACAATGGCTCCCAACAAAACATGGATAAGCTCAAGCAGAGATGGGGTATCAGCAGTTACTTCTAGTAGTGCTTTGACTTTTATCACTTTTTTTCTGACATAAATGAAGAGTGCAAAGGAACATGGTTAAAACAGAAGGTGGTTTCTACTGCTCCTGTGAATTTAACAGCAGCGTTTTTTTTCTGTAGGCACTTGCTCCAGTTCCAGCTTTGCTAGTTTCTTTTTTCTTGCAGAGGAGTGGGCTGTTTGGCTTTCCCCACTGGCTCAAGTTATTGTGAGAAGCTTTTGTTTCTGGAGGAACTTCCCACACTTGCCCACCACCTGGTCTGACTAGTCTGCAGGTCATTTACTTCTCTCTGGAACAGATCATTAGTATGGCTTCAGATGTCATGTCTCCAGAAGGTAATGCAAACATAGTCTGTCTCTTTGTAAGATGGTAGCTGGTGCTCTCTTCAAAGTGGCTTTCCATTTTGCCCTAGTTGAATGAGTGCTCTATGTGAAACTGCCTGGGAACAGTGGGTGTTACCTGAAACATCATCCTACTTTTCAGCCACTTGCAATTGCAGCACCTAGGTAAATCTTCCCAACTAGATTTTAAGCACTATAAATAGGGCCTGGCTGAACTTGGATATACAATACAGAGCTCCAAATTAGGAGTCAAGAAACTTACTACCTGTGTTTTATATAAATTCAATTCTTGTATTAGTACTGTGACCATGAATAAAAGGAAATGATTATGTATCTCATGTGTAGCTGAAGTGCTCCTACCAGAGGAGCATGTCATTCCACTGTGGGGTAAACATCATCCTGAAAGTAACAAAAGACCCAAGATGCAGTATATTTAAACATTGGGCAGTAGACAGACATCTAAAAAGATAAAAGACATCACTTACAAGCAGGTACTTTATGAGTCTGTGTAATATCTACAGGGCTACTGCTTTATTTAGTACCACTTTGGAGCTCTGTTCCTTTCCATGAATCACTGCATATGCCTTGAAACAGTAAAGAAGAGTGTGCTTGAACTAAGGATACCTTAGGGCTTTCATTAACCTTGCCAGCAACATCTCAGCAGTAGCTGCTGGTATTGTGAGGTTTTTAAAAAAGTAATCCTAAAATCTGTTTTCAATCATGCAGCCAGTAGATGTTGGATCAATACAAGAGTATGTATCTCCAAATGCATTTGAATCAGTTCATGTGTCACTTGTATCTAAAGCAGGTTTCTTCTGGCAAATTACAGTGAACAAGAAGGTATGTTCTCTCTGCAGCATAGTTTTCAGGTGGTAAGATGTAAACATCCTTGACTCTCTCTTCCCTGGGGTGCCTGGAGTTTGAGGAGTGATGTCCTGGCCCTGCTGATACTGACACCAGAGCCCTTGCTGACTTTCGAGATGTGAAAGTGTGAAATGATCCAAGCTTTAGATGAGGAAGCATTTCAATAAAGCCATCCAGTGTAGCTTGAATAATCCTTGACCCAAAACTAAGAATATGTTTCAGGTGACTGTAGAGAGCCAGACCAGATGTAATCTGCAGTATGATGTTTATTTTAGGTGCAGGCTCAGAAGGACTAGATACTGGTGTTCTGTCCAGCTATTGGGCAAATGAGGAGCGTTTGAGGGGTGGGGGGAAACCCCACCATATCCAGTATGCAGGCAAGAGAGATTACTTATTAACACAGGAGCAATGTGGGCTGACAGCAGTTGTCTGAGATGATGGTATCTTACACACCTCCTGACAGTACTGTGACTTGGGTTTGGAGTGGTTTCCCTGCTTTTATTCCATCTCCTGCTACTTTTACATCCCTTCCTCTATCATGTAAGTAGCTTCTGTAACATGCAGCTGCATTGTGCTCGTGCAGAGCTAGCTGACATCAAACACATTGCCAGACTCTTTCCTCTAGCTCTGTGTGCTACCAAATACCTGCTGCATTTCCACTGCAGTTGTCTGTACCCTGGGCAAACCAGGTCCCATGCATCAGTTCATCCTTATTTATGAGTCTGATTGGTAAGGTAATTCAGGGAGTTACAGGTGACTTTTCCAGGGAAATCTTGCTTGTAGCTTGGTGTTTGTTACAAGGTGAGGAACTGAGACACTGCAGTAAATACCCCTGAAGGCCATGCTTGAGCCAGAGGCATCCATTAGTAGCCTCAGCTACTAATAGCATCAGCTAATAACACACTTCTTTCCTTTTGGCATGTGAGCCAGATGTAGGGTTGGAGGAGAGGATGGTGCTGGACTCAAGTGCTCCTTTGGATCTCTGCTTGCTTGGGCTGAGATGGACTGATGGAGAGGCAAGCTCTCCGCGTGTGGGTCCAGCCTGTGCCCTGCTCAGCTTGGTTTCTTCCTCCTTGCTCTTTGCATGTTTTGATACTGCGTTGGTCTGTGCTTATTCAGCTTTTCCTGTGACTTTCATGCAGTTTGCTTTCTTGGTTTCCTTACCCCCTCTTCTTCAGAACAGGAAGATAGTAAGAGATAAGCTACATCAGTGCTCTCTCTGCTCAATTATCTGTTATGCTCTCCATGTCCATTAGAGAGCTACAAACCTGGCAGCACCAACCATCACGGAAACCAGACCAAGAATGTGACTTTGCTCTCTAGCATGATGTGTGTCAGTGTCTGTGAGGTGCAGCAGCTGCTGCTGCAGAGATCTGACCTCACTGGAGAGGTGCTGGAGGGAAGATGGTTCTCTTACCTGACACAAAGGACTGTCATCACCAAGGGGCACCTATTCAGAAGAGGATGTGAACACCACTTTCAAACTAACCAGATCAGACAGCAGCTTTTCAAATGAGAAGCAAGCATGGGAGCTGTTGGGCTTTCTACCCTCTGCATTGTGTCATGGCTGGCAGGTCATCACTTTTCTGTACCAAGTTAATTGCAGAGATAGGCTGTTAGTCATCACTGCCAAGAAAATGTATCTGCAATAAAAGAAGTGAAGTATGGTGAAGAGAGAAGATTAACTTTGGGGAAGTACAGTCAGTAGGACAGAACAGGAAACCATATCATAGTGTGAGTCTGTCAATGCTGTGGCCATGGAGGAGCGTAGAAAGTGATGACCCAAGCTCAGCTATGGGAGTGAGGAGAAAATCAGGTTTCCTGAACTTGAAACAGCAGAGAAGACAGTAGCAGTGCATCTTGTGGATGCCTGAGGGGGAAAATGCATTTTTCCTGGGATTGCTTGCCTGCCTGACATGGGGATTTAAAATGCTGTTTCAGCTGGGCTAATGACTCCAGCCTTCGGTTGAGTGGGTGGTGGGCTGCAGGACAGGTGTTACCTGCACCTACTGACTGCAGGGTTGGGGAGGTGTCTGTACCTCTGGAGGTCCGGTGACCTGAGATTGGGGCTGGTAAGTGGGGTCCAGCCTGGTGGGGAGCCCTAGGTGCTGGTGGTGTCTCTCCTGCTGCTGGCTCCAAGAGAAACTAAGTGGGGCTTGTGTGAAGCTGGGCTGGCAGAGCTGGGGCACAAGTGCTAACAGTGGTCTGCTCTGCTGTAGGAATCTTACAAATAATGAACAGTGATGGATAAACTAATCTGAGAACTAGACCTGAATAAAATCCCTTAGAGAATAATTTTCTATTAAGAGTTTGGTATCTAGGTAGCTTAAATATTTTTAAGCATATCTGTGTGTGTCCCTGAGCTACATCGGAAAATGTTTTTCATCTGGTGTTGCTATTCACTTCATTAAGTCACAACATACAGAATCCATTTTTCTGTTACTTTTTTTAAAAGTGTAAGTAGAAGAAAAAAAGCCTAGCACACTATTTTTTTCAGGTGAAAAATCTGAGACCCTTTTACCAAGCAGAGTGGCAAGCAGCAGGGATAGTATTTTACTTAGTGATTAAGCTACCAGCCTTGGATTCCATCCCAAATTTTTGTGTTGAACCTTAAGGGATAAATTGATGTTTCAGCAAGCTCCCAAAATTATAGGAAATTACATTCTGATACAGTCTCTTTAACACACAAGATTTTCAGTGAGTATTTAATCTTAAGGTTGAAACGTTTGCAAAGTGCTGACTCGAGGTATTCCATACTGCAGTAGGTACAACGTGAATATTGCCAGGCTAATTTCTTTAAGCAGCAGGAGTGGGGACAATTCCATCACACCACTCTATGTATTCCTTTCAGCAGTGACACTGAGCAGTGGCAACAGGTAGCTGGGATGGTACCTGTATAAAGCGACCAACAGAAAGCAACACGCAATTTGATATGAATTTTAGGTGAAGCCATTTTATTAGGTGAAATCACAGAGATTCTCTACCTTTATCACTGCAAACGTGGCAAGCTAAAAAACTGCTAATTGGTTACACACACTGTTCACACCGTATTGATTGGTTAGTAATTATAACAAGTTCTGATAAACCTATCTTATAGCAAAATATTGTTAGTTTACCTTTAATACCTAAAAGTATCCACACACCTGCTGGTTTTGACCATCTTATGGTTGGTTCCTAACATGTTCTGTTACTCCCAAATACCTTCCCATAACTGCTTCTTGGTTTAGGGCAGCCTGTACCCCTATCAACAAGGCCGCTGTGTTTTGAGAATGTGATTATTAAGATCCTCTCTGAATGAGTAACTTTTCCTCTCTCATGGGAACAGAAGAATATTGTCAAGGCCTAAATCTTGGGAGAAGAGAGCTAGGCCGCCAGCAGGCCTGCTGTCTTCCCTGACACCTGTACAGCAGCTGTAGCTGCAGGCCCGATGATGCTGGTTATCTTGAGCACTGTGTACACCCCCCACCCCTGTCTGTGCCCATGGTGCAGCCATCAGTCCTGTTTGTGCAAATGATGCCTTTCCACTGAAAACAGTGCAGATCTGCACAGTTGCTGAGCTTGTTAAGGAGTCTTAGGATGGATGTAATAAACTTATTTTAGCACCAGTGCTGTCATAAAGGTTTGTGTCCTCACCCTGTATACTTGCCTAGTGCTAATGGGTGTGAGGGTGTAACTGGTGTGTGTGTAGGGGGAAAGACCCTGGATCAGGTACCTCACAGAAAATCGATGCATTAGTATATGCAAGAGGAGCATCCCTCTCCACAGTGAGATGACTCTGCATAGTGCAAATGGCTCTCATGGTGAACATGTCTTTAAACAGAAAACAAAGCAACCCAACATTTAATTTGAAAGAAGTATCAGCTCTTGCTCATCCACAGCAGTTTTCTGAAAGATATGAAGCTTCATTGTGGTTTAACTCTTTCCTGTACCCAAATTAGCACTGGGACTACCATTGATTCCAAGGGGAGCATGGCTAATCCAATGCTGAATGCTCTGAAAACCCCCACCAAATCCTTTCATTTAACTTTCTGCTGGCTTCAAAAGAACAGGAAGAGGACATGGATCAATGTAGGGGTTTTGTAGGTTTTTTTTTTTAATGTGAAGGCTGTCAAAAAGCAACCTGGCAGTATTAGGTGGTGGGGGTGCAAAATATTGTTAGCTTCACATGAAAAAAATTTTTCCACCTTTCAGCTATCTAGGCTGACAACTGCACAGGCTTTCTATTTTTTGCATTTTTCATAGCAAAGGCAATCCTCTGAGTATTTTTCCTGTAATTAGGGTTTATTATTCATTGTTCAGTGCTCTGGCTCTGCTTCTTCCCAAAAGCAAACTTCTATTTGTTTATTTCCTTGCAATAGGTAATTATTTTAAAATATTCACATGGGAATAGTCAGAAAAGATTTCTTTTTCACCAAAATAACAGCTACCAGCTACTTGTGCCCACTGAAACTTAGGGCAATTCTTCTACTCCCTAATATATCAGGAACAAAGTTTCCTGAGCAGTCTCTTCTGAATCCTTGGTAAATGGCCTTTCAGCACTAGATGGGCAAGAACAGCATAACCTTGTAATTTGTTTACCCACACAGTTTTTGTTCCTCTTCTTCTTTCTCCCATTAGCATTGTATGAATGGATTGTTTCTGCAGGCAGGGAGCTTGTTATTAATATCAGGTGAACCAATTACTGACACAGGAGCCCGTCGAACTGTTTGAGTGTGGAGAGATAATGAAGCCTGGCATTTCAAACCCAGTGACCTCATTTATCTAAGCTGCAGTGATTCATAATGGAAAAATCCAAGCAGCAGACTGAAGAAATACATGCCACCTTTTTAAGCACAGCATTTAAAAAAAAAAGGATAATTCTCCTGTGCCCCATCACCATGTCTTGTACCTCACTGAGAGACTGAAGACAAAGGTGCATCTGTATTGCTAGTTGTGCACAAAATCACCACCTGCTGAAGTGAAATGAACCTGCTCACTATGGTACAGTGTATACTGGAATTCTCCTCTGCTTTAAATGAGTTGTCAGGGATTTTTTGAATTGACTCCTTCCCCTACCAAAAGGCTGATGTTTGCAGCATAGGCAGTATCCATTCCTTTGAGCACTTTCTGAACCTGTTGGCCACTGAAGAGATGCTTTACCTGTGTGACAACTCCTGACATGCCATTGCCTCTTGCCATTACCGTGACAAGCACGAGGAAATAAGTGTACAGGCCCAATTCTTGGGGGGGGAGTGGATGTTCTCCTGTACTTGTCCAGGAGGAGGTCTGACCCCCGTAAGTGTGGGTGTTTGTCTGCTGTGAATTTAGCACTTGGTCCTTTCATTGCTGCCCACTTGACATCCCTTCTTCAGCAAGCAAGGGATATGTGAATGCCCCTTTGCATCATGCACACAGGCTGTTAGCTACCTGCTGGTATTAACTGCAGTGTTTCAAAGGGCTTGTAGAATGTTTAGTGCAAAACACCCCAAAACCTGTCTTAGTATTTTTCTGAAGATTAAAAAAACTGAAATACATGGATTCCTTTAAGTATTTGTATGCAACAAGCTTCTTGTTCATTGTGACCAGGAGTGAATATACTAAACTTTTAATAGGAGGGAAAATTACCTGGATCAAATGAGTGCTGTGCTGTTCAATCTTTGCATTTACATATAATAATTGAAAAACTTTTTAAAAGCTTTTCTTCCACGGGTTCTTATAGCTGGGGTGGATCATATCAGTCTTCCACATCATTGGATTTTAATAGTCTTGCAGTTTTCTCTTAAATGCCAACCTTGGAATTGGGTTATTGGGAGAGAACTATGAGGCTTATTTAAGACATTGGAGCTGTGATGGAGTTCAGTCCAACACACCCCTAATGCAGCATCCTTACACGCTACAGCGAGTTTCTGCTGAACAGATTTTGGTGCTTCTGACTGCATAAAAGCCCAAGAATGACCTGGGTGCAATCAGAAGTCCTCAAAGCCAGAAGACAAGTTAAAATAAACCTCCATTTTTTTTCAGTGACAGTTGATTCTCATGCTCCTGATCAGAGGAAGTAAAATGCAGTCACCAATTGAGCATGAGCTAGATTTGCTCTGGGTGCCCTGTTCCACCTACCATGATTCACTCAGCCCCACAAGGGTGTCTGAGGGCAAACCCCCTCCTGCAGCTGGGGCAGGCTGCCGCTGATGCTAGGCGTTACCCCGAGCTGCTGAGAGGGGCCATGCCTGGGAGCACACCAGATCCTGGGCTGCTGCCATTGCCAGGGTGAAGCCTCTGAGCAGTGGGGAACTGGTGATGGCATGGGACCATCAGTGCTGTGTGCTTTCCCTGCTTCCCACCACCTCGTCCTCTCAGCTGAACATGGGCCCTGTGGTGCCACCGCTTGCTGGGTGTTTCAGGAGTCAGGTCCCAGCAAAAGTCAGCGCTGGCAGCAGTTAGCAGTGACAAATGTGCAAGCTAAAGCTGCTAAATACAAGGCTTAGTGCTTAGAAGGAGCTTTACTGTTCTCATCAGTGCTGGAGCAGGGATGTGGTGTGTGCCCGTGGGTCCCCAGTTTGCACTGCATTAGTTTTATGTTAGAATGTCATAAAGCTATCTGGAAATGACTTTTACATTTATATGTCTGATTTTAATAACACGATGCTAATGTGAGGCTGGGAAAGACAAAGATTGAGGACAAATGGGTTTATAATTTTAGAGGTGAGGGGGGAACACAATTTTTTTTTTTCTCAAGGGTGAGAGAAATCTGGCTTTTCCTTTGCCTCTTGAAGTGTGACAGCTCCTCTTGTGTACTCTTTGCAGTCTGAATAGGACACACACATAATTTCAGTAAGGCTGTAAGTCATCCTTGTTCTTTCTACTGTGCTTTCTCAAAACCTAAAATCAGGTATGTAAAAAATCAAACTATACTGGCTACTTCTAGGATGCTCTCACTTAAAAACACACCTCAAGTACCCCAGTTCTCAGATCAAGAGTGAAACTGCAAGTGATAAATATTTGTAAGTTAAGTACCATTACACATGCTTTGTTTAACAACTCTTCCCTGTCTTGCTAGATCTGTCAATTGCAGACTTGACTTGCTAGGAAGCAGCAGCAATTTAAATAAAAAATGGCACAGATTAGAGTTTGGTGCCTTGGAACTTCAATGTGCATTTGACAGAGCATCATTAAGAAACTAAGAAAAATATAAAGCCAGAGCGAATTAATCTGCTTCCCTGGGATGTCAGGAAATGCATAGCTGCTTTTGAACAAGGGTCTTTAGTTTTTGTTTTGGTTTGCTTCTGACCTGCATTCTGAAAAACTAACTGAAGTCTCAGGAGGTGTCTTGAAGCTGTGAAAGCTTAATTGTTTGGCTGACTGAAGATGGTATAAAGAAAGGATTTGTGTTCTTGATGAAGCCTTGTGTCTCGATACATGTTGTTTAGGAATAAAAAGTTGTATTAAGAAACCTGCTAGTTATTTTCTAGTACCTTGGGGGAACAGGAAGGTGTATGACACAAGCTCTCAAAAAAAAAAAAAAAAAGAGAGGACTCTTGACATAGAAGACTAAAGGGCTTTTACCTTGCACCACATAAAAGACATTGCATCTGATTGTACCTCCTTGCAAGCATCCTCATGGGAGAAGCTGCAGCTCTGTAAATATATATATACACACACATAATACTGCTTCAGACACACAGACCTCATCATAGCAGGATTTGGCTCCTCCAGCAATGGGAACTTAAAACTTTTGAATGGAAACAAAATTGAAAAGCTTTGCTGAGAAAATGGAATGCAATTTATTTACTGTATAGTGGGAGGAAAAATGTGGTTTTATGCGGAGTGACTGCCATGCAGCTCTCATCATAGAGGTCTTAAAATAATGCTTCAGAGGGGGAGCTGATGGATGCCAGGATTTACAGGAAAACCAGGATGTGAGGAGCGCAGCAGGTGGGTGTTGGCTGCGTGATGGCTGGCAGAGCTGCCCTTGGCGCATCCTGGGGGGAGCGAGCCTTCCTGTGGGGCCTAGAGCTGTGGAGGGGAGCCATGTGCCTGTTCCAGGGTGGGCGCAGGGCCTGGTGCTGCAGCCATCTGCCAGCTCAGGCTTGTGGGGGGGAGGCTCACCTATACCCCTTGTTTTTTGAGGTGGTGGCTCATTGATTTGCCTGTCCAAGGTCATGGAAACGAGACTGACCCCAAGTATGAGCTGGCGCTGTGAGCCTGACCTCACTGCAGGCAAGGAGCCTGTGGGGAGACAAAACCAACCCCAAACCAGCCTGGAAGTAATTTGTGTTCACTAATGAAGGTGCTCTGAAGAGCTTTCTGCTGCAAAGGCTCATGACCACGGGCTGGTTGTGCCACTTAAAGTATTACAGGGAGTTATGGGCTGCTCAGGAGTCATGGTATGGACCACAAACTGTGGAAATGACTTGAGAAAACCATTTTATAAACCTGAACCAGAAATACGATGATCAAACTTCAAAAGGTTGTAGCTTACCTCGTTGTAATTTGGGAAAAGATTTGTTGCAAGTTTTGTATATACACCGTTTTCTCCTTGAATTTTAGCATGCTCAGGCTTGTGTTAATTTATACTATAGAGATTATTTCACCTTCTGGCTCCAGATAAAGGCAGAAGGGAAAACAAACTTTGTACATTCGTAGAGTGGAAGTTTGACAGTGCTTTTTTTCCCTGGATGCTACAGTGATGTTTCTCTGCCCCACCCTCCAAAAAGAAAAGGCCACTTCAGTGCATTTAATTTTCCTATTTCCTTTTTTACCCAAATCGTAGAATCACAGAGTGGTCAAGGATCATAGAGCTCCAACCCCCCTGCCACAGGCAGGGCCACCAACCTCAGGCCTGGAGCTACACAAGGTTGCCCAGGGCCCCATCCCACTTGGCCTTGAACACCCCCAGGGACAGGGCATCCACCATCTCTCTGGGCAGCCTGTTCCAGCCCCTCACCACTCTCTCTGTAAAAAGCTTCCCCCTAATATCTAATCTAACCCTTCCCTCCTTCAGTTTTAATCCATCCCCCTTGTCCTGCCATTGTCTATCCTTTGAAAAAGTTGAATCCCCTCCTGCTTATCAGCTCCCTTCAGGGACTGGCAGGCTGCAATGAGGTCCCCCCGCAGCCTTCTCTTCTCCAGGCTGAACCAGCCCAGCTCCCTCAGCCTCTCTTTGTAGGGCAGCTGCTCCAGCCCTCTCATCATCCTTGTGGCTCCTCTGACCCCTCTACAACAGTCCCACATCTTTCTTGTACTGGGGGCCCCAGCTCTGGACACAGGACTCCAGCTGGGGCCTCAGGAGGGCAGAGCAGAGAGGGACAATCCCCTCCCTGTCCCTGGTGCCACCCGTCTGTTGATGGAGCCCAGGATCCCGTTGGCCTTGCAAGCTGCAAGAGCCACTGCTGGCTCATGTTAAGTCTCTCATCCACCAAATACAACAATATAAGTAGCAACATGCTCTGAATGAGTATTTTCCTGAAACTGGTCAGACACACACCCAGTTTTAAAACCTAATAAATTCAGTGAGATTAATCATGTTAAGTTTAAATATAAGGTTAGAATACCTTGCTAAGACATCATCCTTAATAGAAGGAGGTCAAACAAACAAGCATGACTTTATTTGCTAAATTCATGGACAGATGTAGTACAAATCATTAAAAATAGGACTAACGTTGGGTATGTGCATTGTATACAGAATGAACTTGAATCTGATGGAAGGAATTCTTCAATGTCATCACTGATCACATAGGAGCAAAACCTATGACAGTGAAACTGCTGTCAGGGCAGATGGGATCAAACCAGACCCTTGTGTGCTGCACATGTGATTCTGACTATCCTGTATTGGGGGGAAAAAAATCATGGGCAAATGACCTAAAAATTACTCCTTTGTGAAACAGACTATATGAAAACACAGATGATATTTGCCTGACTCTCATACCTGAAGGTATGGATGCTATATGTTTGAAAATATTCTGTATCCTATCATAAGCTTTAAAATACTGTGCAGGAAGCATCCTTTTTTTTTTTTTCCTGGTCCCTAGTAATGAGAATCCATTCTTCCAGGATGTGATGTTTGCTACTGCAGAAGGGAACAGTGTGTGTTATTTTTGTGATGTAATTGATTTTAATTTCTGTGTTGATTCTCATGTGAATTCCAGGCGTTTAATTATAGCCTAAAGGTTTTTAAAGTCATTGACCTACAAATTCTTGATTAGCACAAATTCCATCCCAAATAATATGTACAAAGAATTTTCCAAGGCGGAGTTGCCTTTACTGATGGCCTTGTGGAAAGCCTCCACCTCTGTGGCCAGCAAAGCCAAGGTGAGAGGAAGTCTTGTTCTGCAGGGCTTAGTTCATTTTTGAGTGAAGTCCAACAGGTATTAAAGCACATAGTAAATAGCTGAGGTAAAAATAAAGAAATCAAAGCCATGTAATTGCTGGTTCTTCTGCAAGTGTTGTGTGGAAACACTCACCTCCACTGTGCCTTTCTCCCAGGAGAGCATAGCCCTGTTGAGGGTACTTTGCTCCAGGATAGATGCTGCCCACCGAGGAGCCTTTCCAGTGCTGGTCCTGTTGCTTGAAGGTGCCTGGAGAGGCTGTGGGACATGACCCGTGTTTCCCTGGTGCCGGTGACATCCCACTCTGAGGGGCTGGTGCTGCTGGCACCAGGGAAACCAGAGCACAGATGGATGCCTGGCTCTCCTCTGGCACACAATGGGCTTTGGCACAGAGAGGCATTTGGCATCTCCTTTCACCAGCACTGGTGAAGCTGGACCAACGTCTTAAAATACAATGTCACGTGTTCTGCTGAAGTTTGAAAATGTTTTTAATTCCAAGATCACCTAGGCTGAGGCTGTAAAGTGGGAAATAACATTCAATTTACATTAATTTTAATGAGTAGATCCATGCCAATGGCATGGTTCTGTTCTGCCAGGCTGGTTGCAGCTCTGCTGGAAAACCAGGTGTGTGTGCTGCAGTGGCTCTGAGTTCCTCCAGCAGCCCCTTTGCCTGGGGGGCACAGAGGCGGTGAAGCGCTGCGTGCCTGGCTCTGATGGGTCTGACACAGCTAGGTGCATTTCCTGCCTTGTCTGAAAACCAAAATAAAACCAGTACAACAAATGGGTAGTGTGAGACAGGAGGAGTGTGGGGTGGCTGAATGATGGCAAACAGACTGGAGGTTGTCTTTGAGAGCTTCAGAGTCGGCATATGGCAACTAATCTGCCATGTGTGAAGATTTTCAGTTCGCTGCTGAGCTGGGGAATCATCTGTACAATAGCATAGCAGGTGGTACCCTCAGCTGCTGGAACCCGGGGAAAGCTTATTGCATGTCTGTAGTGGAGAACCTAGTTTGTTAATACATCATCCCTGATGCCCCTGGCCAGGGAGCTGCTGGTGGGTGCTGTGGATCAGCACCCTTTAAACTCAGTCTGTCGTGCTTTAAGCACATTAGTCCAAATGCTTTGCATCACGTGCATTGGCAGGCACGTGATGGAGCATTGCTGGCTTCGGGAAGCAGCTTAAAATGGTTGTCCAAGGCAACAGGATTTCTTCTGTTGCTGTGAACAGGGAAGATCAGGGCCTTGCACATCCCTTACCACTGAAGGGCTTTGCTCCATTTATTGTCAGGCCCCCTGTTCACAACGGCTCAGCCCCGTGGAAGGCTGAGACCTGGCTGTGGGCATATACAGTCCCGTCTCCATGCTGGAGTAGTGGAGCTGCTGCCAGCTCTTGCAGGCACTGAGTGGCTGCAAAGGGAGAAGCCTTGCAGCCTGTGCCTGCATCCCCTGCCTACAGCTGCCTGCCCTGAGCTGGCAGACCTGGGCTGCCAACCCTTCACTGTGCTTTCAAACAACCCTTGCGCCGCCTCCAAGGGGTCTTAACCCACAGTCTAGTAAATGCTGTGTTTGTCTTCAGAGCCCAACAAAATGCACAACTGAGTTAGAAGCAAGATGTTCATCAACTCCATTGTGTGATCTGTGTATGCTGTGGGATTTGCTGGGGTGGGATTTCTTCTGCTTTCTCCTCCTGCTGCCTCCCCAGGCACCCTCTGTGCCAAGTCAACAGGCGTGTTTTGGGCAGTGCGGGAGTGTATGTGGGAAGAACATTGCTTGGCTGGACTTGCACAGGATGGAATTTTGGGAAAGGTCAGTGTTTGATATTTGTATATCTCCTTGAAGTTCACGGATATTAATGGCCTGGCAAGTCACAGGCACGATCTCAGAGCTGGCAGGCTGCTAGCAAGGGAACCAGAGTCCCTTCAGGACAGCAGACTGCAGATGGACACAGCCAGAAGCCCAGTGGGAAAGTAGGTTTGGCCTGAACGTTCACAACTGCTGGCTTGTGTTGGGAGCTCCAGGGATACAGCTCGGTGTGAGGGGCTGTGGCACCATTGGGAAGACCTTGGTTGTAGTTGTTCTTGAACAGCCCAGCGTAAAGGCAGGGTTTGCAGTGAGCTGTCTGTGATAAGGCACTTACCCGCGTGCAACCTGTGTACACGCAGGAGAGTATTTTTACAGTGGTGTGTAAGCTGCCATGGATTTAAATAAGCGATAAATTAGTGGGGAACAGCCTGTTCTGGTGTGTTTGGTTTATACCTGGAAGGAGCTGTCTCCTTCTCTGAGTCCCTGGGCTGCTGCTGCTTATCTGTTAAAGACACGTCGAACGTACCGTCCTGGTCTCGCTCATGTTTTGCTGAATGTGCTCTCAGCTGTCATGTGTTTACTTCATTTTGGTTTTAATGACTTCAACATTAAACAAGCAAAACTGGGGCAAAAATAACTGACTCTACCTTTGTGTTCTGTTAAATTGTAGTTATGTTGTGGTACAGGACCACTGTGCTGCCTGGTCTCACCTCATTTTGATTAAAAATAGTAGTAGTAATAAGCAGCTGCTTAGAACTTTTTCTCATCTGAATTTTAATTTTAGATTTCCTTGTGAAATGGAATTTCACAAAGTTTTGCTTCGATTTTTGTGACCTTTTGGCGCTGTCTCCAAGCTTTCACCTGAGCTCTGAACTTGCACATCCCAGCAAATGGGGCTTGGGGAGGGTCTTTCCCACAACTTCAGGGGGGGCAAACCTGGGACAAGTCTTCCTCCTGCGTAGATCTGTAAGATACCAGAAAATTGATTTTGTACATCAGGTGCAGAAAGAGACAGTCTAAATATTTTGCCTTGTCTTGTTCAGTGTAAATGACCATTTTTATCTTTGCTCTTTTCCATAAGTCATGTAGAGAGCAAGGGCAGCTGAGCAAGTTGCATTTTCTTCTTTCTCTTTCTAATTTCCCTCCCCCCCTGCCTCCCCGTTTTTTCTTTGTGTAAAAAGAGACTGTGAGTTCTTCTCCTAGCATATTTATCAAGTCTGTCTTACTTGGATTTGTCTGTCAGCTTGCCAGACAGCCCAGTTAGAGATACAGAAGCAATTTAAGGATGAATATTTCAGCCTAAGAATAGCACCAAGGAAAGAGCATGCCAGGTTTCTACTGTCCTGAAAAGTCCTATTCGCTGGAAATGCTGCTTTCAGGTCTGTGCTCACAGTGAGGCACAGCTGAAGCCCACGACCTGTGTTCTGAGGTTTGAACAGGTAACTTCAAAATCAAGAGCTGATTCAAGGTGTTCTAGGATTATAGTTAATTTGAAGCAGCTCATTTACCAAAATACCTGCTCTGCCTCTTGGCAGCCTGGCCTTCCAGTTGATGTTTTCTGATGGGATATTTTGAAATTTAATTTCATTAACACTGAAAATGAAGCTGTATCAACATCAAGGAAATGGTCAGAGACAAGGAAAACGCTAAGTCAAAATACATCTTTTCAAGAGTGAAGTAGTAAGTCTTCATATTTCATGCCAAAATTTGCTTGTGGTTTGTACTGAAATGATATAAAATGTCTTGGCATTAAAAAAAGTAATTTGAGATGTAATTTGCTTTTTCCCCCATTCTGACTTGGAATTAGCTGTAGTTTGAAACTGCACAATGTTCTGAGAAATGGAAATTCTGATCCCCACACGGCTTTACTACTTTCATGGTTTAGTTTGATTTCCAGGATTTTTAATTGTAATTGTTTCACCTACTGAATACTGTTGTACTGTTCTGTGAACAACTCATATGTTCTTTGTGCCAGGCATACACCCTCTCAGGTAGGCTGAGCTCGTGAATAAATTACTTCCCCATTCCCCCTCCCGCCAACAAGTAGATGTTGGGAACAAAATCCCACTTCTTGCTTTCCTTTGTATTACATGTAAGGGCACTGATGTGGTTAAAACCATTCCTGTGTGATTCAGTGATTTCTCTGAGCTCCTTGTACCTCTGGATTGCCCAATGTAAGGAGAGTCTGATTAAATCACAGGGGGAATGGCAGGGTGTTAGTGTGGGTGTTAGATGGCTGGGAGCTGGGATGCACCTAGCTGTGCTATCCAGGTAGTTCAGGTCAGTTTAGATGGCTGGGAGCTGGGATGCACCTAGCTGTGCTATCCAGGTAGTTCAGGTCAGTTTGGAAAGGCAGGGAGAAAATAGATCCATCTCAGCTCTACTTCTGCTCCCCTCTATGGAGATTGGGATGTAGGAAGAGCCATAGGAAGCAGTGAAGAAATGTGAATATGTGCACAGAGTACTTTTAAACAAAAAACTGCATGAACAATACCAACAACTCTTAAATCTCTCTTCTCCTTTCCTTTACTGCAAGGGCAGCCTCTGCAGGGTGCCCTCATTTGGGCATTCCCAGCACAGAGGAAAGGCATGCTTAGACCACGAGGCTACTTCTGGAAGATCTGCAGCAAGCAGTAAGACTTGCAGAAGGGAATGACTATACATAAGGCTTTGTGTCATGTTTGGCCAGTACTTGCTTCTCCCACACACTCGTTTTGTTCTGTTGACAGTTGTCAGGCTTTCCTCAGACTCCCTTGCTGCAACCCAGGCTTAGTCCTGCACTTAATTCCCTGCCTGCAGTAGGACCCAGAGCAGAGCGCAGCGGAATAATGTGCTGAACGTGGGGCTCAACCCCAGCGAGAGGGAGGCAGGCACATGATATGATCTGGAGATATGCCTGAGACCCAAGTGATTTCAGTATCGATGGGGAGCAGGTTGCTGAATGTGATTTACATTAGACAGCATGTTTTATCAAAGCTTTTCAAATATTTAGATTTAGGGAGCAGGTGCTTCCTTAATCAAAACACAGATATGATAAATATTAGTAGAGCAGTATTTGGGAGATGGTGAAGTGAAAGATACTAACCAGATGATGATTTCAATGTTGAGTGAGTTCACAAGGTACCTGTAATTAGCCCTTCGTTTCTTGTGTGCTGAGCACTCCCCTCCCTCAGCGTGTCCGTCTGCATCCCAAATTCATGCCTACGGCAGAAGATACTAGAATGGTTCTGCTTGTAATTCTGTCTGCAGTTCCTTAGATGATCAATGTACAAACATCCTATTTAAACACAGCTGAGAGAGTATTTGTGTAGTGCTCCTTGTGTCAAAGGGATCATTTTCCAAGGCATCAAACTGTTTTAACCTGCTAAGAGTCCTTTCTCCTCCCCCCTTATTTACAGGGAAAAAACCACCCATAATAGCTCAGAGGAGAATGGAGCTGGTTGAGAGGTCAGAAAATATAAAGAAATGCATTTCTTGGAGAAAGGAGGGTGCATCTCAGTGTGTGAAGGATGTGTGCAGCAGATCTGTGTGCTTGTTGACACACTCATGTGAACGGGCTCAGAGTGAAATCATGAAAACAAGGACTGTTTCTCTTGAGGTTTTTCTTTGGTAATGCTTTAAAGAGTGAAGCATGTGTAATTGCCTCCAGAGGAAGGGGAGGGTGGGAGTAGCCAGTGAGCTGTGTGTCACGGGGAAGGGATGGTTCCAGAGCAGTGGGCTGGGAAGGGATGAAGCAGTTGAAAGTTCTTAAGTGTGTATGAAAACTCGGAGAGAACCAAGGGAAGATGGGATCCATCTGGCACAAAGGATAGATGGTGTTCCAAACTGGGGATGGGTATCCACCCTCTGCCATGATCACTCTTCTCAGAGACGCCCGTTTGTTCTCTGCCCAGCATGCAGACGTGCCAGGTTTTGGCCAAACGTCAGGACACGTTCCTTCTGGAAGAGCTGCAGGAGGATTCAGTAGGCTGCTGATGAGAGAGACTGGAAAATAAATTGCTGTTTCTGTAAAATACCAGCTCTTGCCCCACAGGCGCTGTTCTTTCTGCCAGGGACAGCCGCTCAGCAAAGCGTGCGAGTCAAGCTTGTGTGGACAAGGCTTCCTCTGGGCGAGAGCCAGAAACCTCTCTATTACCTGTAGCTATTACTTTGAATTTCCCTGTCCTTCTAACAGTTACTGCACTAGGTCATGTCTTTACGTTCACGTCTTTATATTGATGTCTGCTTGCAACTGTAAATGGAAAACAGTTCATGGCAACTTCTCTGTATTCCTTGTTTTGCAGACTGTACTTGGGGACAGGTAACTGTAACTTCAGCATCAAAAAGGACTTCTATAACCTGTGCTGTTGCACCTCTTGCAGACGCTCAGCACGATGCAATCTGTTGTCTATTAATACCAGGCTTAATTTCAAGCTGTATTTAATCCCTGTCTTGTTAGGGGTATGAATTTGACAGTTAATTGAAATGAGTCCATTGTTTTTGCCATGGACCTACAGCAGATGAGATAATCTGCGATTTTGCATTCCAGCCCTAACCCTGCAGAAGTTACAGCTGTCAGAATTCATCACTGCAATTCTTGCATAATTATTATAAATGTAATCTATTTAGTGCCCTAGGATGTTGGTCCTGATAGGCAGTGAAATGGCCCTATGGACATGCTAGAGACAGCATCTTTGTGCCGTTCTTTTTCAGAGATTGTTCTACAAACTCAAGATGCCTGTCATTCAAAGCTGTGCTTCTGGGAAGGTACTAAGGGTATAATTTTTCTAAATTAAACTGTGGCATTTGTACCCATTAATGGGAAAAAATAATCTCTGTGTATTCCAAACGCCTAATTGATCTTCTCAAATGAATGTGTACCGTTGTGTTTGCTACATGGAGAAGCTTCTGTGTAAAGCTGTGATCGCAGTGATGCATTTCCTAGCAGGTTTTTATGAGCAGGCTGTGATCAGTTTTCAGGCAGCACATCATAGTCTTTTTAATTATGGCCAAAAAATGAAGTGCTTGAGATGATATCGGAGAAAGCATCACCAGACGATACAAGAGAACTTTGAGCTATAGTCCATGTTTAGTTGAAGTATTATTGGTACCATTGATTTTCAATTAATATTCAGTATTGGCCATTGCTATAAAGAAGACAGCAACATATTGTCGCAGATTTATGGATTTTTTTACTAGCCATTGATTTTTTTCTTACCATGCAGCTGTTTGCATTAATAAGGCAGATGTGAAAATATTCTTTGAAAATTTTTCTCCCCAGTTGAAGCAGTGTGTGAGAATCTGTTTCCTCTGGAGTTATCCTCTGTGACACAAGGCTGTCTGCCAGCTTTTCATAATGGGGGAGCAGTTGGGGTCTCAGTCTGAGGTGCTCTCGGGCTGCTGGGGATGTCTGCACACCGTGAGGATTCGGGCTTCTGTTTGGGCGCTGCCTTTCTCTGGGCAGTCCTGACAAGTTGCCCTAAAACCTGATTATTGATGTGGGAAATGAACAAAGGGCATATTGTCAGAGCTCAATCTGCAGCTGGCATATTTAGGTAATTTGAAGTAAGGAAAAGTCATGTGCTGCACAGAGAAGTGGCTCCTCAGCAGGTTGTGCAAGGCTCTGTTTTGTAAAAGAAAACAGAAAATGTGAGACATAAGTATTCCCCAAATGCTTTTAATCCAGTAACAGGATTAACAATAACTTAAAAAAACCATAGAAAACAGAGCTGCTTTCCACAGAACTGAGTAACCCATCGCAGGAGGGAACCAGAACTGCGATGCTGACAAAGAAAGGCTAGGTCAAAACTGTCAGGCCCTGGTACAGCCAGGTCAAGTGCTTAAATCCCTAATAAACCACCAGGACTGTCACATTTCCACATGTCCTGAGCTGCTGTACAGTCTGTAGAAATTTCTTAAGTTTCAAACTGTGAAGGAAAAATGTTTTCTGGAGAACTCATAAGATTGTCATCTACTTATTTTTCTCCTAAGACTTTGATTTCTTCCAATGGTTTGGGTTATTAGTAGCTATTTGTTAGTCCATTACCAGCTGCTGGCAAGCTAGATGAAATTGGAATAACCCTATATACCTGTATCTGCCAATAGTCACTTTTAAATATGGATGAAGCTGTCAGGGCACATCAGATGTCCCTCCTGAATAGAAGAACAAAGCTAACCATGCAGGCTAATAACAAGCATTGATCCGAAAAATTAATACATGTCAAAAAGGCTTAGTCAGGATAGCCTGCAATAGGCAGAAAGCAGGCCCTATGTCTTAATCACATTTCAAGGAGTTGTGTTATTCTATCCTTCTGTTGCAGAAGAGGCTGGTGGAAAGTAATGTAAACTGCTTCTTCAGCTGTGCCTGGGATGCCAGTGTCAGGGGGGTGGAAGCGTTTCCCTCCCTCACCAGCCTGGTGCTACCCACCTCAGTACTGGCATGTGTTGGAGCCAAAGCCCATAACCTGGGAAGATCTTGGAAGAGGCGCAGCAACCCCTGGGGCAGCTGGGCCACCTCCCCAGAGCAGCATTGCCAGCTGTGGGGATGCTTGGCTTTGCATGGTGAGGGTCAGCCGCTGTGGCTGCGCTCTGGGGTGTCTGTCCTACCTGGCATCATGACAGGGAAAGATCTTATTCTTCCTCCTGCAGAGGAGAAAGTAAGCAAGAACTGATAGGCAGCTGAGGGCATCTTGTGTCCTCTGAATGCTCGGAGAACACCTGCCAGGTAAACAAGAGTGAGAATGAGCAAATGTTCGGGTTGATCTCTGTGCTATGCAGCTGACATGTTAGAAGCTGGGTAGGTTTCTTCTGACTAAGATCATACAAATGACTGTGCAGTGAAGAAAAGGCTTTATTGAATACAGTACTTTAAATGTTATTACAGGAACAGCTCTGGCAATAGCAAATCAGCGCTTACAGTTTATTGCTAAATGCTGTAGGTCTCACAGTGCTACGTTATAAAAATGATATTATATTAAATGTATTGCAGTGTGTGGCTTTTACAAAGCCCAAGAGTAATTCTTGGAAAAGCAGGCTTGTTCTGTCCCTGTAGAGATCACAATTTATGGCACTAGAACTGCAATTTTGTAGTGAAGGGGGTACAACAACACTGTTTATCTCTGTCATTTTTGGTTGCTCAATAGAATTCGGGCTAAGGAAAGCAGCAGAGTAAGAAATCTGCCACGTAAAATTATATCTACTCCTGTACTTTTCATTATAGATCTATTCCAATTATTACAACTTGGTTACCCAGATTGCAGCAGCGAGAGGCTCGGAAGGCTCTTGTTTCATGTGCAGGCTTTTGGCAGGACCAGATGTGTCTATCCTCCTGCAAGCTTATGCTTTCTCTTTGCTCACAAGTGAACAGGTCTTTGTTCCTGTGCTTCCCTACTCCAGAAAGGTGGCAAGCAGGGAGCAATCACCAGTGGTGGGCCCTGTGCTTTGCATGGCTCTGCTCTACTGATGTCTGTAGATTTGCTTTGATTTCCTCTAGCTTAGGATCTGGTTCTGTTCTGTTTCTGTGCTGAAGGCATTATGATTTTGCTTCTTTTCACTCACTCCTGTCCTTGCTATTGCGTTCTACCACAACTATGCTTTAAAAAGGCTGTAATTTGCTTTTGTATTATATAGGTTTTTGCTGTAATTTCTGTGTCCATTGAGTCCTCACAGTTAGGACTTCACTGCTCCTCTGTAACTTCACGCCAGGACTGCACACCTGGGTGCCTGCTTGTCTGTCTGGTGTAAGCAAGCAGTTCAGCAGCCGCCCCTTCAGATGGCTACTGGATCCAGCTAAATAACAATCTGAGCCAAAGCCTACTGGTGTTAATAGGAAACTGCTTTCAGGACCATGCTGTAACTCGCTGAAATGGGTTTAGTAGCCAGTGTCTGCTTCAGGCTTCTACTCACTGCTGCTCTGCTGTGGAGGGAATTTACAAGGTGGCATAACATTGACAGGAGAGTTTCTCCATATGAAAACTACATGGGAGGCTGAGACCGCGTTTGCTTCCTTTAATGGATGCCTAGCATGGAGTAGTGCATTCAAATGTTTTCTGAAAAGCAGATCAAACTTTTAAGCTGTCAGCAGTAATGGGCCAGGAATGATCTATGTGGCCTGTGCAGTGAGGCGACAAGCTAATGGCTACATTCCCTGGCTTCCTCCGCGGTGTTACTCTCTTAAGTGCACGTACTTCTTACATTAAAAGCAGCAGTGATATTACAGGACAAATGAATTTACCACCACTTCATTTCCTTTGGAAGTGCAGGGCTTTGGCTCTGAGGCCTTTTGCCCTGCCTGATGACAGAGCTCTCCTTTTCTGTAACCTGGAGCAGCTGGGCAGCAGCACTGGTGCCAGCCAGCACCGTGTGCTGGCAGGGCCAGGATGTGCTGCAGGCAGCACCTGCAGCTGGTTTTGGGGCCCAAAGCCAACCCCGTGGAGCGGCACTGGCCACAGGCAGAGCTGCACCTTCCCAGGCCAGTGGGTGCATCTCCCAGGTTCTGGTTTGGGCTCTTCCCCATCATGGGAGGCTCTTCATGTCTTTTAGGAGATTGCCTGTTAATGTTGCAATAAATGATATATCTTACTGTACTACCATAGCATTAACTGTTCCTAAAATGCAAAAAAATACAGGAGTGGCTTCAACAGGTCCCCTGCATGCAGCTGCTGCACCGTGCAGTGCATCCATTGGGCAAGCTGGTTACTGAGAGGAACACTTGCCAAACTAAATGCAGAAGAGTAACCTCTGCCTTGGTCAGGCCCCACCTGGAGTGTTGTGTCCAGTTCTGGGCTCCTTGGTATAAAAAAGACAGGGATCTCCTGGAGAGAGTCCAGAGAAGGGCTACGAAGATGATTAGGGGCCTGGAGCATCTCCCCTGTGAGGACAGGCTGAGTGAGCTGGGACTGTTCAGTCTAGAGAAAAGAAGACTCAGGGGGGACCTAATTAGTGTTTATAAATATCTTAGGCATGGGATGCAGGGGGAATTGGCCAGCCCCTTTTCAGTGTCTGTGGGGACAGGACAAGGGGCAATGGCTGCAAATTGGAGCACAGGAAGTTCCGCGCCAACATGGGGAAGAACTTTTACACAGTGAGGGTGACAGAGCAGTGGAATAGGCTGCCCAGGGAGGTGGTGGAGTCTCCTTCTCTGGAGATATTCAAGACTGGTCTGGATGCCGACCTGTGCAATATGGGATAGGGAGCCTGCTTTGGCAGGGGGGTTGGACCCCATGAACTCTTGAGGTCCTTTCCAACCCCTACGATTCTGTGATTCTCTCTTCTTGTAAACAGCAGAAATAATGCAGATCTCAAGTTCTCCAGATATCTGCAGATGGGATTCTGGTGCCCTTACAGTTTTGGCCATTTACAAAACTGAGACCATCAAAGAAACCAAAGTGAAGAGTCCTCACAGCATATTCTACTACATCAGCTTTACTTCAGCCCTGGAAGTGTGCACACCCTGCATAAGCTATTCAGTGTCAGGACCACTGAGCACTGCTGACAAATGGAAACATGTGGACAGACAGGCAGGCGTGGACTGGGGGACTCTGAGGCTGTGGAATAGGAGTGCTTCCATTTACAGCCTCACTTCTGCGTGAGGAAAAAATCTCTAAAGCATCTTTTTCAGCATGTGGGACTGATTCTGTCAGATGTGTCTTTGAACCAAAGGGACTTGCAGCATGATGGTGAGCAGTGCTTAACAGAGCCAGCTGGGAGCAGGGGAAGTGTCTTGGGGGTCCCTTCAAAGTCTGGGAGCTCAGGCTGAAGAAAGGCTGCAGGAAGGATGCAGTCAGTCAGTGGGGTTTGAAACACACCATGCTAGGTTTTTGTAGGGTGTAAGCAACAGGAAAAATAACCAGACGCTTTCTAGGGATAACAATGCAAAAAATTAATCATTACTTAGTAGGGAGGCCAGGGGAAGCCTGAGAGCAGCTCAAAGCTGTTCAAAATAGACCTAGACTATGATTTTAACTGGTAGGAAAGATCTGGTGTGTGGTCATGAGATGGAAGATGGTCCTGTCCTGCTCTCAGGCTGGGCTCCCTCAGCACACTCTCATCTCTGCACAAAAGTATGTGGTAGGCCTGCAGCACTTGCCCTTGCCACGCTTCCATCAGCCAGGCTGAAATAACTGATTCTGCTCAAAACCTAACAAAAAGCTCTTCTATGAGATGATTTGGGGAACATCCAAGCTTTTTTCCTAAGTGATAAAGTTGAGGCAGAAATACAATGTGCTTTGTCATGTTTAAATTTAGTAGGCTACAATGACTGAGGAAAAAAAAAAAGTATATCATCTGTAACAACATTGTCAGCCCTACTGAGTTCGATTCTCATTGTCCATGTGTGTAGGGCCCTTGGCGCTGGTGAAAGGCACCCACAGCTCATCTGCCATTTCCAAAGGCTGGGAGCATAGAAACCTGCTGCCTGGGGCAGGGATGTTCAGCCTTGATCCCCCTGGGGCTGCTGTGTCTTACCCTGGTCTGCAGGTGCTAGGGAGGGTCTGAAGGGTGCTGTGACCCCTCAGCGTTCCCTGTTCTTTGTCACCCCGCAGGAGGTGTGTGCTCAGTGTGCTGGACTCAGTGCTGTGGGGCTGAGTGCCCACTGTCAGAATGAGGGCAACTGCAGAGGTGGCTGCCAAAGGCAGTGTGGGATCGTGCTCTTACTGTGTGAAGGCTTTGTATTTTTCCCTTTCTGTGGATGGAAAAAGACCCTTTATGGAAGGACATTTCTGCTTAACTTACAGCTAGCAGTAATGTGATAAGTAAATACCTTTGCTCGGTGAGAACAGGAAGCCTTTGGGAGTCAGTCTCCCACTGCTGTCCCTGTAGAGCAGTCGTTTGATGCCACCTCCTGCGACTGGTGAATCCACTGTGAGTCACTGGGACTAGGACCTGCCTGTGCATCGCCAGTTGTAGGCTAACCCGTATCTCATCTTTGGAGGGAGCTTAGTAGTCCTGCAGCTCTCAGAAGTTGGGCGCTTGGTGTTAAGAATTATATGGTGTTTGTACCTCTCACAATTACGTTTGATTTCTTTATGCTATTTGATAGCTCTGTGCTATGATGATAGCGTTGTTCTTTCCCCCCTCGATGATGATTATATCTCCTGTTCCCTCAGCTCTAACACGTACAATGTCTGACCCCAAATTGAGCTGGCGTCTTCCAGGCGATGTGTATTTGTGTCAGTCAGGAGGGTGCAGGAGCTCAGCTCACACATTTATGCTCCATTACTCACCCCTGCATTGTAGGAAGGAAAGTTGCTTCCTTCTGTGCTTTTCTCTGGGCAATTGTAATTCCACAGCTCAATAGGTTTGAATTTATTCAGCCTAGCTGGATATTATCAGTTTATTTTTATGTGTGTTGGAGAGACAGAGACAAGGAGAGAAAGGGAGGAGGAAAAAACCCTATTGCTCTTGTAGGGCTTACAGTGGGATTTACACTGAAGCATGAAATTCTTCATATAAATATTTTAGGAGTCTTATCTCTGCAGACATTAATCTTGGAAATACTCCCAAGGGGATCCAAGGGCAGCTTGTTCTCAGCCTCTTTGTCAGCTCCCCTTCCTCCACCGAGGGCTGCAGGAGCTTCCCGTGTCACCGGCTGCATCTCTGGAGGCTTCTGCCTCCCCCATGCAGAGCAGGGCTGGGCACAGCTCCAGGTCACAGGAGCTGAACAGTGACCGTGGCTGCACAGGAGATCTCAGCTGGGCTGGGAGCGATGGGGGGATGCTGGGTTGGAGGTTCCCAGTCTGCAGCTCAGCTCAGGTCAGCAGTGGTGGTGGTATCAGGCTTCTGCCAGCATCCCCTTAACCGTGGCATCTCCTGATACATGCATCCGCCCTGGCCAGCTGGGATGAAGCCCCTGCCCATGGGCCTTGGAGATGCTCTGTGGTTCAAGGTCCTGCAGAGGTGTGGGACAGCTGTGGCGCGGGCCTGCTCAGGTGTGGCTGATGTCATGCTGTACGTGGCTCTTGAGCAAAAGTTTTGAAATCACCAGAAGCTCATTAATGTTTAAAATAGCCAGTGACAGACCTGTGCTTCACACCATGGGCAGTGAAAGCTGCCTAAGGAAGTGCTGACGTGGAGTGCTGGGGGCTGGTCAGAGGTTTTTAGGAGCCATGAAAGCTTCAGCCAGGGCTTTGCCCTGTTTGCCCCTTTCTGCTCATCTTCAGGAGGGGAGATGTCTGATGCCTCTGCAGCCCCAGGGGGTTATTTCTGAGGGGGCCATGGGGAAGGAACCCCCAGGGAAGTGCTGGTGACCTGCCCCTCTTCTTCCATGGCTGCAGGAGTCTCGTCCTGTGGCTTGGGATCGACAAGGCTTCAGGCTGAGGAGGCATTGCTACTACCAGAATGGAAGCGTTGGCATTTAAACAGGGCCTTGTGAAAGCACCTTTGCATGGAAGCTCTGCTGTGGGGTTACTGATGGGTTCTGATTTATTCACAAGATTAATAACTTTGGGTTGCGCAATCTGTGCAGTCACACCTCCAACAATTCATGGTTCATGGTTGTATCCCTGCTTTGTGGGAGGAGAAAAATGAGCTGTGCAACAGGGAAATCAGAAATAATATTAGAAATTTTTCAAGGACTTAGAGAGCATTCAGAGCTTCAAGCTCTTCTCATTGTGTAATAAACTTTCGAGAGAGAAATAAAAAATTCTTTTTTGTACCCTCACTGTAGAATTAACAATGTGGAGCAAAGAAGTTTGGCACCTGGTGCTTCATTGTTTTGGTGCTTTCAGTGAGAATTGTATTTGCAAACAAAAGGGGAGAAGTTATGAAGGAATGGATAAACAGAGCAAGAACTAATTTAGCAGGTAACTGTGGCATGAGAATCTGAGGTAGGTGTGTTTATGCAGCATTACAGCTTGGCAGTAGTTTGGCAGGAAACAATTCCCCTCACAGGGGTGCATTGCAAGTGTGTATTAAATTTACAGGGGTCTGAACTATGGCATTGGATGTGATTTAATGTACTGTTCTCACATTCCACGTGCCCTGCCCCATGAGTATGTCAGAGATGTGAACATAAAGGTCACTGCAGAGACGTGCCTGTAGCGATCCTGGTGCTGGGATTATCTGAAAAAGCTGTTCCATGGTATGGCTGGAAAAATGCTGTAGCAGGTACAGGTGCTGAGAAGGGCAGAGATGTGAATCTGTGCTGTGGGCTCAGACCTCTTGTACTGCTGTTCTGCCTCAGGTCTTCAAAGTCTTATCTTTCATGTGCTGTTTCTTGATCCAGCAATTGGTATTTGTCCCTGTTCTTGAAGATTTCCCCTTTCTTTGCTGAATGACTGCGATTATCGTTGTCATCCAAAGAAGTTAATTTGCATCCAAAGAATCAGGCTTGCCATGAGTCACCACAATCACAACTCCACAGGCCCATTACAGATGATATCAATGCATTTGTAGCACCAGAGGAGCCATAAAAATACCCATTGCAGCAGGTACGCTCAGAGGTGGAGTGAGAGGGAGAGAGGAAGAGGAGCCCAGGCTTGGGCTGGCGCTGGCCGGGTGCCCCGAGTCGTGTCCCACGGAAAGTGCATGTGGCTTCCCAGCAGCTTGTGTCTTTTGGTCCAGCTGCTAGGCAGCCTCAGCAGCCAGAACAGATGGAAAGCAGCCACCAGGCACCTGTGAAATTAATTTGCTAGAGGAAACCCTGCACCTTCTGAGTGATGGCCCCGGACTGGCTCAGCACACAGACAGGCAGCACCCAGGCCAGCGCTGCCTCTGTGCAAGAAGCAGTCTTGGTGCTCAGTCTGCATTTGTGCACTGGGACCTTGCCATGGGAGGCCAGGCTTCTCCTGTTTGCGCTTATAATGAATGCGAGAATGCAAGATTCATAAAGGAAAGGTGTGTGTGTAGGTGGTGTTGCTCCCGGAAGAAGCTAATCTGTGCCTCGTGTGAGCCACCCATCGCCTAGGAGGCTTGACCCCCAGTAGGCCGTGGAGCTGTGTTGTGGAATCGTGTGCAGGGTATGGGAGCAGTGGGCATGCTAGGACAGTGTTGTTAGTGAAATCTAACAGTCCATCACAGCATTTCTGACACAGAAGCGCTCCTCTGGCCACACTCGTGATTCTTTGCTGCCTTGTGAGTAAGCTGGCCAAGCTCAGCCAGTTCACAGCCCTCAGCCTGCTGAACAGGAGGCAAATAAAAGCCCACCGGACCAACAAGAAGCAAGTATTTAACAAACACTGTGTCACTTCTAGCACCAATTGCTTAGACCTTGCAATGTGCTTGTTGAGGATTAGCAAGGTTTAAGGGCATGCTTAGGAAACAGTTGCAAACGTTTGCAGAAGTTGGGTGCTATTCAAGGCAAAGGTTTACAGGACTTCTTTTCTTTGCTGTCCCTCAAACCCACACTCTTAATTAATTTGTAAAACACCTTTACTGCTGGCCAAGTTTACTCCTCCATTTGCGACAATATATCTTCACTTAGCTCAGGAACAGCAGAGTGAACTCCTTTTAAAGAGCCATTTTTGCAAAACATGAATATCACATAAGAACAAAATTGATTGCTGAAATAAAGGGTGATAGCTGCAATATTTTATATTTATACACTACTTCCAGGAGATCGGCGAAGAAGTCACAAAACCCGCAAAGCATGTGCAGTTTACTGAAAGATGGATAGTCTTTCAGTGTTTGCAGCACTATTAGTTATTTATAATGTTTTTCATCCATTACATTGAGAGTTTGCTCATTGAAAAGCATCTTGCCTTCTGGAGAGCAGAGTCATTTGCGAGATGGAATGAAGCTAAGGCTGCATCACAGAAATCTTGCATAGCAAACAGAAAGAAGGGAAAAATGCTTGATGTAGAAGAAACCTTTCTTAACCTCCCCTCCCTCAGATTAAAACTACCAGCAAAAGTACTTTCTCCCTAGGAAGCTATACTGTCTGGGAGGAAACGCTAATGATAAGTGTTCCCTACAGCAGAGCAGTCAGGGTAAAGATGTGATCCTCTGGTTTAAGCTAATTAGCTGTCAGATTTTTTATCATTGTGGGACTTGCACTGATGTGTCTTTGTCCAGATGGGCTAATGGGTTTGTTGTACTGTGCTACTGAATGGTGTTTTTCTGAGGTGTAGAAATCTATTTCATACCTGTTTCTGAGCACCCTCTCGCCTTGTGGCATAATGCTTTCATGGTCACAGATGCTCATCTTCACAATACCTCTGTTGCAGTCCAAACTGATCCTGCTCTTTCAGAAATGCAGTGTGTGACTCCAGGGCATGCAGGCTGCAGTGTGCTGGGGGCTCTGGGTGATGAATATCTCAGGTGACTTCAGTGCTGGATGCCTCCCAGCCCTGGTGTGCTCCCTGGGTCCATGACAGTTGTGCTCACATCCCGGCCTTGTGCTGCTGTGGACCCTGTTTGTCAGCAAGAGTATCATCCCCTCACTGTGCTATCAAAATAGCTGTCTCCTGGGAGCCTTAAATCATTTTGTGTAAAGCACGGTATTATCATAATCCCAGCTTGCTCTCTTTTCCTCAGTGCCATTTCATTAAAGAGAGCCTGTGCAGATGTAAGAGCTGCCGTACATTTTCAGCTGACCCCAGCTCTGCTGCCCTGCAAGGACAGCAGGCATGGAGGGATGCCCAAGGTAAGGAAACCACGTGTTTCAGCCAACTGCCAGAGCAGGGGAAATTCAGAGATCCTTGCAGGACCATCTCAGCATCTTGCCAGCTGCTTGTGCGGTGGCTGTGGCTGGCCCCCTTCCTGGGGCTGGAGGGGACAGTGTGCAGGCAGCGAGAGCTGTCCGGAGGTTAGAGACCACTGTACTCCAGCCCAGCCTGGTGCCTGTCTCGTCTGCCAGGCTCCTGCAGTTGTGAAGTGTGTGTTTCGGTTCATCTTTACTCCACAGATGTACTTAATTTCTGTCACGACTTCAAAGAGACTGAAGAACAATAGTAATGGTTGCTCTGGGGCTGAAATGTCTGGAATATAAACTGTCTCCTGCTCCTCTTGCTCTTCCTCTTTCTCCTGTCTCATGCATAAACACAGCCTTGCATGCTTTTAAGCATACACCGAATATGGGGCATTTATCTACTTTTATCTATCAATTATACATTTTTCTTTGGGTGACTAACCTAGCTTCCTCAAGTTAAACCCAGCCATTTTTTTTTCCTTCAGAATAATACCTCTTTTCTTGTTGCTATGCTGGGCATACAGATTTCAGGCTGCAGGGAGCAGGGGTGGTATTCCTGGCTGCTCACAGGAAGAACAGTCTCTTCCCAAGCACGTGCTGCCCAAAGACCCATGTGCGCTGCTGCCCGAGGGGGAGAGGGCATGGCAAGGACCACAGACACCCAAGTTGCATGTGCCTTTCAGGCATTAAAAGGAATCTCCTTCTAAGTAGTGTGAGGGATTTGGTTGTAGTGTGCCTTGGGGCCTGGCCTTGGCTCTGTGGGGTGCCCTTGGTCCCTGGGCTAGCTTCTGCCTTACTTGGCCGCTTGTCCCCTGTGTCACCTGTGCCCTCTTTGGCAGCAGAGCTGTTGGGCAGGATGGAGTGTGGGGCACTGTGCTGGCTGGAGCATAAGGCACTGATAGCCTGGGATGGAGCCTGGTGTGGAGGTTAACAAGCTAACGCTGCAGGGCCATGACAAATGGTGGGTGCCTTTGGTGGTAAGGTTCCCCCAATGCTCATGTGCACCGTGAGCAGAGGCCACGGTTTTCAAGCGCATGTCACCAGGGTCACTTGCCAGTCCCCTGTGGCACAGGGTGCTGTGGGAGAAGGGGGGTCTTCAGCCACCCCCAGGCAGCCAGAGACCACTGCCCACTCAGCAGTCAGCTCTGTAAACAGGGAGATTACATGGCCTTGCTTAAAGCTCATTTTGTCTTTTAATTAGGTGTGTATTAATTTGACTCAGTTACTGAGCGCTAACTATTTTATGCATTCCTAATTTAATGAGCTAATGGCTTGGGGATAAATAATGTGATGGACTATGTCTTCATAGTGTTGAATTTTTCTGTTTTATGACAATTTTAATACATCCGTGTACAAGTCAATTAAACCCATGGTTCGTTGCTGATTACAGTGATTGTTGGGCTTCTGCACGTCACGAAACCTATCAGAAGCGTCTCTGTGGTGAAGAGCAGGCTGGGGGAAGTCAGCCAACAGGCAGGTACATCCTAGCAGCATCCCACTGGGAGCTCAGCGTGTCCGGTGAGCACTGGCTTGGTAAATGCAAGTTTCAAATTCAAGCTCTTATTTTTTTGACTCTGTGCTTGAGGAACCTAGAAAGCTCGAGCACAGCTCAGCCTGGCGATGGCTGTTTTGTCGGCTGGTACGTTAAACTGAGGAGAAACACAGTGATCTTTCCGTGATTTTCAACTGAAGCTGCACAAAGTTGTTCTCTGGTTTAGGGAGATGACAGCACAGTCTAGGAAGAGTATGGGAGGTGGCCCATAAGAGAAAGACTTGTGGAGATGAACCTCTGACAAGATTCATCCTGGTCTCTGAGCAGCGCATACTACTTTCCAGGCAAATCCTGTGGCTTTGCAGGTGTCCCGAGGCAGTTTGACACTGTAATTCCTGCAGCGTCCTCTGGTGTGTGCAGCCCAGCCCTGCTGAGGTGGCCTCCCTTGGAGAGATGATGTTTGCTGGGAGGGGACAGCCAGCTCAGACAGGAGCCGTGCTTGCAATCCAGTGTGATGTCAGTTGTTAGGGAAAGTCCACACTTTAAAATAATTTTTATAATGCTTTAAAAAGAAAGAAATTTGTCTTGTTAACAGGAGACCAGTCAGCTGTAGAATCGGGCAGCCAAACTGTGTTAGAGATCTCTGAAGTCCAAAGACCTCCTGTGCAAGCGTCCGGTAAAACAGCTCCAAGTGCTGGCATGCCAGGATGCGAGGATGGGTTCCCCTTGTGCTGTTAAGGCTTTGTCTTTAGCACTGTACATCACGATCAAATATAAGCTCATTGCAGAGCACTGCAGAGCATGACAAATAATCTTATGCATCAACTTGTCAGGATAACTTCTTTAAAGTACTATTAAGAGCTATTCTTTCAGAAAGTCAGGTGTTTCTTCCTATGGGGCATATCAGTGTACAGCACGACTTGTGATGCTGTGACCATGTTGGTAGCAGAGATAAACATGTGGGTCAGGGAGACTGTGGAGCTATCCCCTGGCAGCACTGTGGATGGGGCGAGTATCCTGCACACACACCGTGCGATACGTGCCGGGGACGTCGCCACGTCTGTCTCACCACAGACTGCTCGCCTTGCTGTCTGCCTTGGCTTAGTCACAGTCCCATCAACCACAAGGAGTGAACAGGAGGAAAGAAAAAAAGAATAAAAGAAGATAAATGAACATGCAGGAAAATTGAGATGTGGGTGGGATGAGTATTTAATTCCGCTCTCAGCAGATGGGGAGTTGTGCAGGTTTAAAGACTGCTACAAGACAGATATCCTATTGGCAAATATCGTTCAATCCTGTTGTCATATTTTGGGAAGAGCTTCATGCATTTTCAAATTTGTACTGATAATTCAAAGACATTCATTAAAATTTTGAAGGAAATGAAAAATGGATGTCTGTTTCCCAAGCCTACCAGCTCTGCTTAGGAAATTGTGGGGCCCTTGTTTTGCACAAGGATAGAAGATGCTGCTAGCAGCTATTGGTCACAGTGTACCAAGCAATTCTGTGTAACCGGTATTTGCCGACACGGGAATGCAGAGGAACACTTGAGATGCTGAGACCTGCTCTCACCCTGAGGCTGAAATCCGCTCTTTCCAGCTTGCTGCTGGAACAGCTTTACCCTGGGTGTGCAGCGGGTTGTGAACCAGCTTCACATGTCCCCTGGCAACACTGTGACCACAGCGGCACCATCAGTGTTTGGCTGATGGCTCCTGAGATAGGAATGGCCATGTTTCAGGATGTGATTTCTCATGGCAGTAGCAGTGGTGTTGGATTTGTTTTTATGCTTTGATAAGCAATTAGGCTTTGACAACTGATGGAAAATGTATTTTTACTTTTTCCCCTTGAACTGGATGCTTCTTTTAGTCAGATTATCAGTGTTGCAGTATCAAACGGAGAACCCTTTCAGGCTAGTTGGAATGGCCAAGAGAAGGGATGTGGTTCCTCAAAACTTAGTGAGGTTTCTCACCAGCAACTAGTCATTTCAGCTTTTGTAGTGGCCCACAGGATCCAGTAAGGCCCTTTGGGTTTAGATGGCCATTGCCATTCTCTCTGAGTCACCTCAGAAGGCAACAACACTGCAAGTATTGGTTTGGTATGCTGAGGCCGAGCTCTTAGGGAGAGCGTGGCCCGTACCCAGCCTGAGAATACCAAGCTCAGTGTGTCTCTAACATCTGCTGCTTCAGCATGACCACTGATGTTGTTTGTCTCCGTATGGGAGATCCTGTCATCTCAATGTTGATGAGAAAACCCAGCAGCACTGGTGTTTTTAAATGCTGTGGCATTCTGCTTTGACATTTTTATTACCAAAAGCTGTGGTAATTTTATTTGGAAGTGATTTCCTGTTTCAATGTGTATTTCATCAGTTGTAAACCACTTTTATAAACAAAGGGCTGTAAACCAAGCAAATATTTTAAATATATGGAAAGCTTTCTGGTTAATCCCCAAATGTATCTGAAGTGTTGCTGAGACTTTCACTTCTTGAAAACCTGTGATGTTTTTGCTTTCTGCTGTGATTGTGGGTATTTTAAAAAAATCTTATTGCCCAAATGCAAGGGGAATCTATTTTCTAGCTAGAAATGAAAAGCAGGGATGTTGGAAGCTCTAAAGCTGTCTGCGAACGAGAAAGACACTGCTGTGTCAGGAATTACTTCACAAAAGATAAATGAACTGCAGTGATTTTCCTACAAATTCCTATTTTTCATACAATAGAAGCATGAAATGGTAAACCTGTTTTACATTTGCAATGGCGTAAGGGTTAGCAGTAGTTAGCAGAGATGTGCTTAGTAAAATCTTAATCTGTTTTAATTGCCCAGGGGATTGGGAGAACCAAATTTTACTGTCAGGTTTGACCCTGACCATCAGGTACAGAAGCTCATCCCTTCCCTTTACTCAGGGTGTGTTGTATCAGTCCAGCCCATGTAGTCGATTAGTTTCTGAGTATACTCTTTACTATGAAGAACATATGTAATATGTGGTAAATACTGTCAACAGCATAGGGGGCAGTATGTGCTCGGGATGGGTCTGACTAGTGCTCGCTGGTTTGCTACAGATCTCGGCCCATAGGGTGGAGAATGTTGTTCTGAATTTGAGTTCACAATGCAGCAGCAGAGGATCAAGTGCTGGGTAGCTTCTTTGAAGTTAAGCCAACACTATAAATCAACCTGCAGGAGGACCATGATTTAATTCATTAACAGTTAGAAGATTAATTACAACGCCATTAAATATTTGATTAAATTAAAACTAAAGTATTTAAACATTGTTTTTCAAATAATGTTTGCTCATTAATTAGAATGGCTAAATGTTCAAATTAATTAGAAGTGTGGGCTGTTGGTAAGAAATAAGCCCACGTGGGTTTCCCTTCCTGGGGTGTTCTAAGCATCTTCCCACCGCAGTAGGCAGTGGAGATGGATCCCGGTGGCTGCTGCCTTCCACAGCAGAGCTGCTGTTCTGTGTGCACAGCCGGGCTGGGAGAGTCTCAGACCAGACGAGCCCTGGTCCCTTGGGCACCCTATTCCCAGTCTGATTGCTTGTTAGTGAGATCAAACACCTCTGGAGTTATAAGCCTGTGATTGTCGCTTGAGGAACCCTGTAAGACACATACCAAGAGAGGAATTGGGGTGGCTGGTGGCACATTGATGTGAGCAGAGGGCAAGAAGCCCAGGGTGCGGCAAGAGCCCAGCACACCTCTGTGCCAGCAGCTCTCCTCTCCAGCAGCCCGTTTATGATCCTGGAGGGAAGGGGTGGGGGGGCGGGTTGGCTATGAGTCCCCCAAAAGTGCCAGCTGTGTCCTTGCTCTGGAGCCTCACCCGTCTCCTGTGCTTGTGCATGAAGCTGCTCTGAGGCTCCTCCCCACACCAGCCTCTTTAAGGGTCCTGAGGGCGTCTCTAGGGTTTCAACTTCTGACAATGTTTAAAATCAAGGAAGCTGATCATCCCCCAACTGTCTTCGTCTCTGCAGATGGGCAGGCCTGATTTTCAGAGATGCAGAGACTTCACAGTGCTCTAAAGGAGCATAAAACCAGGATTAAATGCCACTTACATCCATTATTACCCACAGGATAAATGGGACTTCCGTGCTTAGGGTCAAATGTTGGCAAAGTTATGCTAGTAGACATTTTTCCCCATATTTTTTTTAGGAAGGGAGATATCCATCTTTCTCCAGAGATGTGGAATTCAACAAATGCCCTTGGCACGGACCACTTGTAATGACCCTGGCTGGTAAGCGCAGCAGGTGACACAGATAAACACCAAGCAGGAAGCCTAAATTAAGACAAAAATTCTTAAACATCTTGCGTGTGGTGTTGTATGAAGCGAATAGGATTACTTCAGGCTCAGTGCCAGGCTCTTAAAATGTAATTTTCTGTGTAAGAAGGTAAGTGTGAAAACCTTAGTGATGGATGTCTTCACAACAATCTGGAGGATGAGCCGTTTTCCCCTGCAGAAGTCAAATGCAGGAGGTGGAAAACATTTCTCCCCTTTCATTGCACCATTTGTCATTATTATAGCGCCCTGCATCAAGAGTTAATTAAGACTGGTATCCATTCTGTCTGAGCAGATGATCAAGAGCCGGGCCTGCGTTTGCACGCTTTGGCCTGGAGCGGTTTTTGTTGTCTGTAGCACTCCACGCCTGTTACAGAGATGAAAGGGATAAATCCTCTTAACAAATTCTTTTCCTTTTTCCGTTTATTGCGTCCCTTTGCCTCCATCTCTCCCATGGCACGCTGTCACTGCAGTAACAGGATAGCAGAGGCAGTCACCTCTGCACAGTCAGGGCGACACGGGTCCCTGAGGTCCTCTCCCCGCTGCCCAGATGCTGTGCCCCCACCTGATGGGTACCCCATGTGAGATCTTGCACCCCTCAGGCAATCTCGTTATGGCTCTGTGTCACCGGCTGAATAACAAGTGGTCGGGATTTATTCCCATATAAAGGATGTTCCTAGGAACAACTCTCACAGCTAGCGTAAATCTGAGGAAATGGAACCCGAAGTTTAGACTGTATGGTGTATTTTAATTCCAAATTTATTTTGTGACCTCCTTGAAGCTCCTTCCAAACCTCCTACGTGCACTGGGAGCTGCAGGCTCACCAGTGTCCCTCCCATTGCTACTGTTAATCCAGTGCTGGGAGGAATCAGGCACCTCATGTGCATCACCAGGTCTTACCCTCTGTGGGGCCAGATTTCTTGAGTGAGCTCTGCCACCCCTGAGCACCAGCGTGGACACAAGGATGGATCTCAAACAGCAACACACAGATACTCTGAAATGCTGTGGGATTCCTTAGCATGTCTGGTCAGCAGGGGTTCCCTCGTTTAATCTCCCCTGTGTCTGTCAGTCCAGATTGACCCAGTTACGATAGATCTGCTACTACAGCTTAAATATCTTGATTGTATTCATCTCCCTCCACTGTGGAGTAGGAGTTCCCAGTCTCTTGCATCTGAAATGTTTTCTTTTCAGGTGTTTTATCTGATACCCTCTACTGGCATGAAACTGTATGGTTGCTGCTATAACCATGTGAGGAGACCGTGAAATAGCGATCGACTGGTGGAATTACAGGTTTAACTGAGGATGGTGGAGAACTGCACTTGTGCCCAGATTCCCAATTACCTTATCCAGCCTGAAATCAAACCGGCCTGCTTAGCCACCTCCTTGCCAAACAGCAGCTGCTCAGTCTCCCTTGCCTGGAATGCCTCATGTCAATAACACGTGTTCATGGGAACACAAAGGTTCTTCACATGCTCTGTGAAGCAAAAGCAAGAAAAATGAGTAAGTAGGAGCTGGAGCTACATAACAGTTTTGAAAAACAGGCTATAAACATCATCCTTTTTTTTTTTCCTTTTAAATTTTGTGTGTGTTTCTAAAGAGTAAGTTTCACTGTCTGAAGTGGGTTCCTGATCCCTATTAAGGAAGCTGATTTTCATGCATTGTATGATCTGACTTCCTGCCAGCGGTGCAGTAAAAAAATAAGGAGAAAAAAAAAGTCTGAAAAGCAAAAAGAATGAAAGCAAGAGCCTCCTTTGCCATGAGATGTGCATTTCTTTCTTTTGACCTAGTGTTCCTTCCCTGCTGCTGTGAAGTGGTAACAATGGCTATATTGAATTGCACCATGTGTCAACAGACATTTGATTTTAACAGAATGAATTATCTTCACATCATTTGGACTTTTCTGCTCTACTAATTTTGCTGCATCGTCTATTTTGGTCATTTGCCCTACATTTTAAAAGGCAAATGTGTCCCACATTTCATCTCTGTTGGGTTGAGAGGGTCTGGACTGCAGTTCTCCAGTGCTTCCACTGCAGGCATTTCATCTTGCTCTGCGCCATTAAACAGCTAGGCTGAGGGTCAAACAATAAACTACATGAGGCTAGAATTCAGTTCACCTTCAATTACATTTGTTAATTATTATTTATGCCTCATAGTATTTCATATTTCCAGTCATCTCTTGGTGCATCTGCCAGCACCTGGGGGGCTGGTGCTGAGGTCCTCAGAGGCCATTACATCAGCCCCAACCACATCAGTGTCTCAGCAACCATGTCTTTTAAACACCTCTGGAAAACAGCTGGAGAAGATAGTCTTGAAGAGCAAGACTGAGTGACAGTAAAGAGTCAGTTTCGAGCTTTGCCTGCACTGGGGGTCACTGTGCTGGAATGGTGTAGCTCACAAACCAAAGCAAGGACACCAGCTGCTCTCGCTCCAAAATTCAGCAGAAATCAAGAAACTTAGCCAGTAGAAGCTTGTGCAGGAAAAGGGTTCATACAGTGTTAATTGCAATTCCATTGTGAGGTGGCCACCCTGGGGGAAAAGTCTGCATTTTATCTGTGTACCCTAAACCCAGGATCTTTCCATGTGTGATATAACACAACCTGAAGCCCAGACTCTCAGTAATTCCCATGTCTAGTGCTAAACATATTTTTAAATTGAGTCTTTTCAAAAGATACCTGGTCTTTAAAGAGTCAAATGATGAAGAATTTACTACATCCCTGCTTGTCTTTTGCTATATTTAACTGACTGCTTAAAATTTGGCTCATGTCTATACTTTTATAAATGATTGTGTTCTACATAACTTCTCTGTGAAGACAACAGGAGTTTTGTATATATATTTATTTCAGTGATACTCAGGGGTTTGAGTATAGAAGGATGGGAGACTGCAGTGAGCAGCTGGAAGGTGTCTGATGAGGTGTATGGGCATGCTCATCCATAAATCTCCCTCTCTGACAGCACATTAAAATGGCATCTATTTTTAGCATACAAAGAATGGTCCATTTAGCTTCTTCTGATAACTGCTCAGACACTGAATGTCTTATTTGCCTTTTTTGTTAGAATTAAAAAAAAAAAGCTCAATTTTTTTCTCTAAAGCTCTGTTTAGCCCGTGTCACTGAGCTTTCAGAGAATGTATGGCACTGGGACGACAATGTTTTGGTGAGATGTCTCAGGCACTTCTTATTGTGTTATTTTTTGTAGTAATTACCCCTTCTTTGTCTTCAGCGTACTCACACCTAAGCCTAAAGTCTCAGGGACTCAGGTTTGTGAGATCTCTGAAAGCTTCACAGGTTCTTCTGTGACCTCTCTGAAATCCTGAGAGCTCCCACAGGTTTTGGAGGTGCTGCTCTCCTTCCCAAAAGCCGTGCTTGGTTACCATACCTGCTTGTGCTCAGCTGAATCTCTGTCTGGGTTCCAGTGGCCACCGTGGTCCGGGGGTCCTGGTGCTGGGGTGGGTGCTCATGTCCAGCATCTGTGATATGATGGTCAGTATTCTAAACTCGCTTGTGTTTTGATGCTCTCCAAGAGATGCTCCTGGGTGACAGTGGCTTTGGTGCAGTGAGTGCCCGTGGAGCTGGCTCTCACTGGCAGCGACGGGCAAAGCGGCTCTTGTGTCTCTCAGTTCTCAGAAGCCAAATCCAGTGTGAAGGGATCTTGCTGCCAAGGGCCGGGGGGCACCCAGGGGGTGGGAACTGTTCACAGGCTGGCTGCAGGATGGGCATTGCTGAGAGGTGCTGAATCCTCTGGGGACAGCGGTGCTTGCTGCAGCCAGAGCTGCTCTGTGCACAGCGACACGATTCACCGGCTCAGCATCTGAGATCAGGTATTGCTCTCCAGAGAAATCTGATGTAAAGTTTCAATAAAAAGCCCAGGAGCCTTCCAGCATTTGTTTTACTGCAGTTCTTTCAGTTGTCAGGAAGGACGGGACAACATCCTGTGAGTGTGACTGAACGTAGTAGCCCTATAGCTAAAACCCATCTGATTCCTACTGGGAGTTTGCTTTTTCCTCAAGTGATTATGTTGATTCATTATTTTTTCCTTTTAAATCCAGTATTTTCTCCCAAAAAATCATGCTCAGATTGATTGAAATTATTCAAACCTATGCTGGGAATATTACGTTATTTTGGCAGAAGCCATCTATGTTTTTTAAAAAGTTGAAACACTTTTATTTCTGCACTTTACGAAAAAACCTGTAGTCTCCAGGGCAAACACAATTTTGGTTTCATTTAAAGGAAAACAAACCCATAGACCTTAGCCCGTAAACAAGATGTTTCATTCAATTTCAGCTATGCATTTTCCAACTTCCTATTACCTGGAAAAATAAACGTTTATTGTTTCTGTTTGGTCAGTGAGCCAAAAAATCCTTTGTACAGCTCCACAGTATTGATCTCTGGGGGAGACTCCAATCTCAGAGAAATAACGGGATCACTGGCAAGCTATGGCTTTTTGGGGCACGCACAGTTATTTTCACTGATCTGGACTTTAACTGGTCTGATTTCCCCTCCAGCTTTTTTCCTTCGAGGAGCCTGAACTGGTGTCTGGGGGGGGTGCGGACACCCCAGGAACAGGGGTCCTTGAGGGGTCCAGCACCCAGAGCTTGGTGGTCTTGCAATGTCTCCCAGCACCTTAACAGATTAGGCTCTTGTCTGTGCCCATCCCATGCTTGTTATCTGTCTATCAGTGCTTTAGAAAGTGCTGTATACTATTTTAATGGTATCTCTCCAAGAAATAATTACTTCACTGTGCCCATAATCCAGTTTGTATTTGATGTGTCACTTCTAATAACCTGCAGAATTTTTCTTTTTTGTATGAGGGACCTTATTTGTCACATTTCCAACAAAGAGCTCGTCTCTTTTCATTAAAAACAGCCTTTTCAGCTCAGTCATTTAAAAATAGGAAATAAGATGAGGAAGAGAACAAAAAGAGTCTGTGCTGCGTGGCTCTGCTCGATGCAGGGAGAAATAGCAGCACCCGCTTTCCCCTCGGAGAAATGAGCTGCTGCGGAGCAATTCCCGGTCCCCGGGGCTGTAAGTGGGTGCTGGTGGGCAGTGTCCCCGCAGAAGGGCTGCAGTCTCTGTGCCACACAGCTCCCTACCTGCCCTAGCTTTATCCTGAAAAATGGGGTGAGGGTGAAGGGGCACGCTCCCATGGTCGGCAGCTGAACCCCCAGCAGAGCCTGCTCTGCCTGCACTCACTCCAGCTTGGCTGCTGTCTGGAGTGTGTTTGTGGCTTACGCTTGCCCCAGGGTTTGCTGCATGGCCACCCGGGACCTGCCTGGGGCTCAGTGCTGCCCCAGCTCCTCCTGGGCGTGGCACAGGGTCCTCCTGGGATGAGGGGGCACAGGGCTTGTGGTGAGCCTGGGGTCCCTATGACAGTGGCCACAGAGCGCTGGGGTGGCCGGCTAGAGGTCCAGAGGCTGGCTGGCATGGTCAGGCATGTAATGTGGGTCATGAGCCCTGGGCACAGGCTTCCCAAAAGCAGAGGGAGAACGTGAGTGAGGGGCTGGCTTTGTGCCGTGGTCCCCTCTGCTTAAAAAGTCATGCTCGGATGAGGCAGAAGACTGTCGATGTGAGGGGGAGTGTGGCAGAGCATGTGTGACTAAGCTGTTTTTCTTCTGTACTAGAGGGTAATACACTTACATGCAAAGTGGGTTTAATGCAATAACATCCAGCTCGTTTTGTGCAGTCACAGCTTTCAGGGTTGTTATTCCTTCCAGGGATGGGAGCGACTCACCAACCCGTTGGGTAAAAATCAAGGGTGACTCTTGCGAACAAAAGGTCATTAACATCAGCGTGACAGGAGAGGAAGTAGGTTTGGGTTCTGTGCTTGCTGTTGCTCTGTGGTTCAGTTCTGGGACTTTTTTTGTCATTGGTGTCACTGAACGAATGGCTTTCGAAGGACCTAAGGCACAGGAACGTCTGCTCTCAGGCGCTGGTGTCCTGCGCTCCTCTCCCATGACAGCAGGCGTACTGGAGGATGGTGGGATGTCCCAGTGCATGTGCATTCTCACCAGTAACAAGGGTGAAAGGTATAGAAATAAAACCTGACGGAGCGCAGAGCTGTAGTGGGGCTGTGCAAGCGACAGGACTGGGAACAGAGGGCAGGATTCCAGTACCTGAAGGGAGCTTATAAGCAGGAGGGGATTCAACTTTTTAAAAGAGCAGATAATGGCAGGACAAGGGGGAATGGATTAAAACTAAAGGAAGGAAGGTTTAGATTAGATATTAGGGAGAAGTTTTTTTACAGAGAGAGTGGTGAGGGGCTGGAACAGGCTGCCCAGAGAAGCAGTGGATGCCCTGTCCCTGGAAGTGTTCAAGGCCAGGTTGGATGGGGCCCTGGGCAACCTTGTGTAGATCCAGGCCTGGAGGTTGGTCTCCCTGCCTGTGGCAGGGGGGTTGGAGCTCTATGATCCTTGGGATCCCTTCCAACCCAGACCATTCTATGATTCTATGATTCATCCTCAGCCGGTGTGACTGCAGCGTAGCTTGGCCAGTTCCGTTTGCTTCTGCTAGCCAGTATTTGGTCCTCATGATCTCTGTGTTACTTGCTTACGCCAATGGCTTTTGCATGGAAACAGGAATGCTGTGTAATCACCTCTCATTGCGTATGTTCCTGGTAGTAGAGATAAATCTTTCCATTTTGACATCATAATTAGCAAGATAGAAATTATCATCTCTCCAAACCAATTTCAGAAGAGAGGGGGGAAAAAAAACCTGCACAAAAACTCAGCTAGAACTGATAAACTTTGGATGCAGAAATCTGGTTTTTATGCAAATACCCTAATTAAAGAAAGAACAACACACAGCATCTGCAGAGAATAAATGCTACGCAAGCACGATTGTTCTCAGACGGAACAGGTTTTCTCTGCACTCCTCCTATGGCAGCAGCGGGCTGGGAGTCCCTCAGGACGCGCAGCCTCTCGGAGCGTGGCAAGCAGGCAGTGATGTATTCGTGGGGGTAGTGGAACAGGCAGCGACACTGCTGTGAGTTGGAAGTGTGTCTGTCAAAGCTGCAAGGGCCTAGACAGAAACAATGAGAAATGTGTGTGTGAAGCTGGCCCAGCTGCTGTCCGCATCAGGTCTGTCTCTAATAAATACGCCAGCCCTTAGCTTTCATCCACAACAAGTGCATAGGCTGTGTCTGATCTCTACCAGTTATCTCAGTGATTTATTATCCTTTACCAGAGTCCTGGTGACACTAATCGCTATGTACCGTTGCTGTGATGGTGACAATAGAGTTTAGAGGCGACAGTCAGGTGTCGGGGCCTCATGACATAAAGCCTGAGTAAAGGCAGAGCCTGTGCATGGGCTCACAGCCTGAACTCCAGAGACCCCAAAGCATCAACTCTGCGCTGCAGCGGCACTCGGGCTGCGCACAGGGTGAGACTTGTCTTGTTAAACCTTGGGTGCACGAGGGTGAAGCTGATCATCTAAACTAGTTGTCAAGGGCTGTCTCCATTGTTGGTTGATCCCATTTGGAAGGAGAAGGGTCTGGTTTGGGGTGGGGTGAGCATGCTGCCCTTTTGCAGGACGGGGATCATGGGCTCTGGAAGACTGGGTGCAAGAGAGTGTGAAGGTCCAGAGAGCCCTCCAGGTTGCCATGCCTGAGATCTATCTTGCACTTTTAAAACATTATTCAATGCTCATCCCTTTACTCTCCTATTTCCAATGAAACTAAAGGTCTGATTTAAAGTAGAAAAGGAATTGCTTTAGAACCTGCTATGCTGGAAAAAACTAAAGGTGCTGCTACTCAATTTTTGTCCTTCTGACACCTCAGCAAGTGCTGCGGTGCCAAACAGCTTTGTATCATGTGTTGGGATGAACTTTAAATATCATGTAAACATCTGTCGTCTGTGTTTAATTTCTCTGTCTTTGGCATTTAGGGCCAGCTTCTCCCTATGCAAATCAGCCTAGCATCAATTTCTCCCTTCAGAGTGACAGTAACTGGCAGCATTTCAGAATATGACCTGCATTTACAGGGCCCTGCTGACCCTCTTCTGAGTGTGTATATATTTATTTAAATGATTTGTCTACTGATATATAGCAGCTTGGCAAAATGAGTTGTTACCACATTAACCTTTCAAGCGCTTAAGTCCAGTTTAAGTGATTATTAGATCAACTTTGACAGAATATTGGCACTATCACAGCTTGTCTCATGTCTACTGTAATATGGCATTTCAGGTTTTTCCTGGAGCACCACCAGCATCCTGGCATTTCAATCAAAACCTCAGTTTTCCCACTGCAGTTTTGGGAATTTCGGTTCTCAAACCAGCACTATTACTGGACTGCTCTCTGACTGCCTCACAGGCTGCCTAGCTCTAGCAGACCGCAGGTGCTGCCTGCAAAGCACAAACCCAAATCCCTTCCTTAGGCTGCTGACCCCCAGCCCATGGCTGCTGGCGCTCCCCTGCCTGCGGGGTGTGTGTGTGGCTTTCCGGCTGCGCTCGCACTCTCCCCCCGGAAAGCTGCTGTAAGTGTGGAGCAGCTGCCGGCCAGCACGCACAGCGTGCCCTGGTCTGCCAGCAGCCTAGGGGAGCCACATCTATCGCTGATAGTGCTGGGGTCCCCCAGAGAGCCAGAAGCCTCATCCCAGCAGCATTGCACCCGGCAGGATGCGTGCCCGGCTGGTGCCATTGCTGCTTGCTCTGTTATGGTGAAAGCCTTTTAGTCCCTTGTATTTTTCTCCCTGTGAACACATTAATACCCTGTAATCAAGTCACCTTTAGCCTTCTTTTTAATAAACTAAACAGATCAAGCTCTTTAATCACTTGCTGTAGAGCGTTTCCTATGGACCTCAGTAATTTTTTCCAGGTCCTCTCTCAGGTCCCTCCAGTGTTTCAACCACTAGCCAGCCTGAGCCTTTAAAAATACCTCTGTATTGTCTGTAAGCCTCAGTCACATTTCATGAACTATGCCTGGTGTTTAAGGGATGAAAAAATAAGAGAGAAAAAGAAATGAAACTCCACACTTGTGCATAGATAACATTAGCTGAGACATCTGGATGAATATCATCGCTTGAAGCGATTTTCATACTATTGCTTCTGGTATCTAAGGAGCAAATAGCCTCTCATTTAATTTATACTGTAATAAAATCTCCTATTGATTTTAATAAAATTGAAGACGATCATTTTGAATGAAATCCCTAAGGCAGCTTCTCCATAAAAACTGACTCTTCTTATTTTCTTTGCACATGTACTTTACAATTTACAGCTGATGACAGTGAACTGAGACTTTGTTTCTGAAAAGCTGGGCAATATTTTTGAACAAAGAGTATAAAGAAAATTGGTGCTTGGAGAGGTCAGCACAAACCTAGCCCTGCCATCAGTACAGGTGCTGTACAGCCAGCAGCAATGTGCTCGCTGCTCTTCCTCCTGTCCCCATTGTGCTCTGCCTTGAGGTGACACTTGTGGGCAACAGAAGGTGATGAAGGCACAGGCTCCCAGCCAGACCCTATCCCTCATCTGTAACAATGCCACAGCCCTGGTCCTCATCTCCTATCAGGAGACACCTGGGACAGGCTCTGACAGGACAGGGACAGCCCAGACCAGCCACAGGAGTGCAGCAGGCTGCCCTGGAGCAGGACAGGGTGGTGGAAGAAGAGCCACCCTCGGGGACATTCTGGGTACAGAGGCTGTGTCCCAGCTTAAAGCTGCCACTGAAACCAGGGTGTCCTGGAGAACCTCTGGGTTTAGTAGTCGCTGTAGTTACTTGTTAAACTGCTGTAGACTTTGCGTTTTGCAAATCTTTAGTATTTGCTACACACCCCACAAGTATAAATCTCATTTATGTTATTTTTCTGTCCAGCCTTGGCAATAAGTTTAGTTGTGCATGAGAATTTGCAGAAGTACGACATAGAAATGAGATCTGCTGAGGAATAAAACAACAGCAGCATAATTAATATTCACCTTGACGCTCAAGTTTCACTTTGAAATGTACTTCCACGAGATGAACTGCTAAGCAGAATTAGGATTTCATTGTTGAATGAATATTCAATATGCTTTTAATACTGCTTCCTTCTCCTTCCCCAAGCCAGTCTCTGGTGAGACGTCTCTGATTAGTTTTGTTTGTAAAGTGCAGGGGAAAGAAGCGGCGCAGCAGAGGCAGATGCTGGAGAAGAAACACAGCCGGAGCGCTGGGACCAAACCTGCTCGTGTGTTGCAGAGCTGCTCGGACTCTGCACGCCAGGGAGCTGTGGCCAGGGTCCCTCTGCATAGTGGCAGGCGAGGTGCTGGGGTGGTGGAGGGTCTCAAGGCACCAGCAAGAGGCTGGTGGCACCGGCGCCTTCGCTCTGCTTTTGCTCTGCTGGCCCTGGGTGAGGGCACAGCCCTCTGCAAACTGCTGGCCCCACCCGCACGCTGGGCAGGGGTAGGGAGGGAGAACTTTGGGCTCTAGTGGCAGTGGAAGCGTGTGAATTTTGTGCTTTCACACATTTTGTTGTTGTTGGGAGTGGGGGGAGATAGAAATTATGTTTCAGAAGGAAATTCCTCCAGCTGCCCAGGGGAGACGTTGGGTTTGGCCTCCTCCACTGAACAAGCCACAATAATAATTTTGGTCACTAATCCTCATGCTGGAGCACTTCATAACCTGATCTTTGCAGAGGAACCCTGCAACACCTTCACTAGGGAGTCTTTCATCTCTATTAATGAGCTATGTGTATAAGATAGTGAGAATTAGTGTGATGCTTTATAACCTGGCCCTGGACAGTCCCTGTGTATGGGGCTGGGACTGAGGGAAGAGCCATCTGCGGTGCTGGGGCTGTGCTGGAGGCAGCCAGCAAGTTTAGGTGCAGGGCTGGGCATGGTGACTGAGGGGATCGACACCTCTGGGCACTGCTGCGAGCTGTGTTAAGTGCTAGGTTGTGTTCTCATCACCCCTCTGTGTTTTCTGCCTTCTTCCTTCTGTGTGCCCACTTTTGTGCCTGACTTGCTGTACTCCTGAAGCGTGTTTGAGCGCGCTGTAAGCAACAGTGAGAGTAGTGAGCTCCCCTTTCCCCCTTCCTGCCCCGCTCTTCTGGCAGTGCCGTGCCGGTGTGGCCCTGTCCACACTGCTGCAGCACTACCCAGGCAGGCCGGGAGCCACCAGCCCTACAGCCACCAGCCGGTGTGCCCCTTGCTCTGACCGGGCAAGCTGGGGCAGCGGCATGTGGCTGCGGCGGAGAGCATCCGTGTCAGCACACGGTGTTCCTGGAAAGACACACACGCCAAAAATATCACCTAACACTTTGTAAGGCTAGCTCTTGTACAGGGGGTGCTATTTTCTCATTACGTTGCTATCTTAAGGGAAATAAGGAATTATTTTCACATTAGATTTATACAGTCAATAAGACGCGAGTTGAATAGTGAATAAGCAGCCTGGAGGAAATTACCCTGTCACAGTGTGTGAGGATCTGGTGAGAGTGCTGCGTTCTCTCTGCGATGAGATTGCAGTGCAGGGCAAAAAGAGCCATTTCCATTTCATCCTGCTTCCTAGCTGGCTACTTTTCTTTCTCAATTTGCTTGCTAATTATGGGAAAATGCATAATATAGAAACTGAGGATGTGATCCCATAGGGTATTTAAACACATGCGCTAACTTAGGCTATGGAACTAGGTTGTCTGGCTTCCCTGGCACTGCATTTATTGGAAACTGTAATTCTGCTGTGCTAAGGTTTAATTGGAGTGGGTGTTTATCGTTATTTGTGCATACAGAAATGAAGAATATCTCAACACAGAGCTTTTACTCTGTTCCTCATCTGTTTAGTTTGCTCTGACCATAGTAGGAAGCCAGGATTGTACCTGAAAATGAAATTCACCTCTCCTGAGAAACGTTAAGACCAATTTACATCCTGTCCCTGTTTTGGGGATTTTTGCTGGAGCCTTCTGCTGGCTTTTGCCAGAGGAGGAGACTGAGCTCTAGGGAACAGCTGAACTTTGGAGCAGGAGACCTGGGAATGGTCTGTGTGGATCTGTGTGCAAGAGCAAGTGGACTGAGGTCTGGACAAGCACCTTTTCCACTCCTGGCAAAGGGACGGATGTGCTCAGGCTTCCCAAGGCGTTCTGCTCTGCAGGGCTGTGGCCCTGTGCTGCCGCACTGCACCTCACCAGCCAGGAAACATCCCACCCACGGAATGACAATTACTGGGGGGGCTGTGCGTGCTCTTGGAGCCATCATTCCCACCCCTGGTGTGGCACAGTCCCATGCCCGCCGCCAGGGTCTCTTGATGGAAAGGTGGCCCTGGCTGTGGCGGAGGTGTAGCGGGAGGCTGTAGGGCACATGGAGGCCATGCCAGCTCAGAGGGTACAGACAGGGCCAGGACGAAACAGAGGTGCCTGTGCTCTTCACTGGAAAGCGCCTGTTGCCTCTCCCAGAGAAACAAAGGTTTTCTACCCAAGCAATCAAAGACAGGTTGGTTTTTTCTGCCCATTAGCTTTGCTCACAGCATGCTTTTCAGAGCATGGATTATTTTGGGTAGATGAAGAGTGGTTCTCTCTGCAGGTGACGTGAAAACAAGCACTCCCCTTGATTGGATTGCTCCTTTACAGCAAGTCCCGTGGGTAGATCTGCTGTCTCTGCATTGCAATCTGGGCGCACATCAAGTGCTCCAAAATTTATCTTCCAGTGTTGCAACTGGAATGGGTACAAATGGAAATGCAGGGAATTACATTTAACATCAGAGAAAAAACTTCTTCCCTGTGGGAGTGGTCAGACCTTGGAGCAGGCTGACCAGAGAGGTGGTGTGATCTCCACCCTTGGCGATGGCTGGTGGTGGTCCTGGGCAGCCTGCATGGGGTGGCCTGCTTGAGCCAGGGGGAGGCTTTTCACCAGAGATTTTGTGTTTGGCAATCCTTGTTCCCACCTCCAATACTGCCTTAGTCACTTCTGAAGACAGTATTTTGCTTTTAGAGTTGCAGGTGGTGTGGGAGGTGTTGTGGAGGAAGTACTGAACCTTGGGCTCATAAAAAAAATGGTCTGGGATGTTTGTAGAGATGGGATGCTCAAATGTTGATGTGGAGGAAAAAGCCACAAGACGTCCTCTGACTGCAATACCCTACCCAAATGCTGCAGAAGCAAAAGGGCTGTGCTCCTGAAAGGAGCTATTCACACCTCTGAGGAGGGTGGGAGGGGATTCCTGGTGCTGCAAAAGATGGGTGACAACATCCCACAGAGTTCAGGTGCTCATCAGTCTTTGTCAGGGAGGCTTAAACCACTAAAAGGGCAAGAAACAAGATGTCTTTGAGCTGCCTGTGATAAGAGCAGCTGTGTTTACTACTTTATTTTAATAAATGAGAAAGAAAATGAAAAGGAAGATGAAGGAGCAGGGACCCCAACAGGCCCCCTGATCCGAACGTGACAGGCGCTGGGGCTGAGGCACAACCCCACCCGTGCTGGTGCTCCCTCCTGCTCTCACTGCATATCTCCAGGTTGTTAAGGGGCCCCAGTGTCATTCTGGAAGTGCATCTACCACAACGTCAGCTGCTCAGAGGCCCTGGAGCTCTCACCAAATTCCTTGGAAGATGGGCAATGGAGTAAAAATGCATCTAAGGAAAAGGGGTTTTGGTGGAGGATGGTGAGGTGAGGCTATAAGGCAACCTGCCTGCAAGTCAAGTTAAACAAGAATCATTTCCTTGGGAATTTGGGCCAAAAACTTGTAGTGTTGAGAATTTGCATGTTCCTTTCACAGTCATCAAACCCTGCAAAACCCTCCTGGTGTGCACCCACACAGCACCCAAGCCTGAGCATGCTCCCTGGCCAAACCCACCGCAGTGGACAGCCATCTCATCTTGGCAGCAGGTAAACAGCTTCTGCTAATGAAGCCTTGCTTTTCTGAGTCAGGCTTTAATCCCTTGAAAATGGGCTGCTGGGTTGTTTGTCAGCGCGCTGAACTCTCAACAGGCAGGGTGATCACGTCCCTGTTCCCTGGCCTGTCATGTAAATCAGGGAGGTGACAGGTTTTCAGTCTCCAGGGGATAGTTTGCAGAACAGATGGAGGTTGTGGAGTGCAGGTGACATTGAAAGACTCGCTTGAAAATCTCCCCCATATTCACTTGGATGTGGACCCAGAGGATGGCTAATTGTGCAACTGCGGGTGTCCCAGGGAGCAAAGATCTTAAATGACAATTTAAAAATGCAGGTATGGAGAATGCTTACTTCCCTGAGGCTCCTTAGAGACGCATTTCCAGAGGTGTGGAGTCACTGGCTAGTGCTGTCAGATAGTTTAAAAGCCTCATGTGCTACCTGCATCATTGCACACTGATGAACTCACGGCCATGGGTTGGAAATATAGAAAGACTTGGACTGACAAATGAAGTCTAAGGTTCATAGTTACTTTGGTGGTCCTAAGCAAGTGTCAGCACGCTGAGGTACCAGCACCTCTGTTCAGGTGCCTTTACCTCCGATCGCCACCCAGTTGGTCCTCAAGCAGTGTGAAATGGGGCAGCCCCCCAACCCCTGGGACTCCCTGGCTTTGCCAGGCCAAGGGTCCTGCTGCAGACTAGTGGCAGCAGACCAGGCTCATGGCAGAGGGTAACGGAGCATTCCTCTGTGGATCTGTGGAGGTGGCTGGAGAGAGCACACACACGCCTGACGGCTCCCGGACACACACAGAGCATCTCTTGCATCGCTACAGGCAGAAGTACAGCAGGAACAGAAATGGGAATCAATGGCTTAAAAATGCCCACAGAGTGGCCAGGAGAAGGGTGAATTCTGGCCCAAGGAATGTGCTTTTCAGCCCACCGGCTCTGGCAGGCAGGTCTGCCCTGCAACCATGGAAACTGCCTGCACCGGAGCTTGTCGGTGTTTGCTTCCTGGGGATTCGTATGTGCACAGCCGTGTTGTCATCAGATGCTGTGTAATCAGAGTTAATATTCGCTGCTCAATTGCATGTTCTTCCTTTGCAGACTTCAGCGCATTCACGTGAGGAGGGGCAGCAGGTGGGGGTCAGGCAATTCATGTTTTTCAAAACTAAAGCTAAAGCCATGAACAAGAAATGTTTCTTTGGAATATGCTGGGGAAATCAGAGGGGGCCAAAGCAGCAGTTCCCCTTAGAGGGCACCAAGGGAGCCCTGAGGGTTCCTGCAGCACTTACCTGAAAAATCCTTTTCGTGGAACTTGCTGTTGCCACATCTGATTTCCCTGCAACGTGTTGGTTTATATTTCTGTAGGTCTAGTACAAGCTACAAGTGGTAGAGGCAGCTGGAAAGAAAGCAGGGTTATGGCAGGTGCTAACTGGGCTTGTGAGGGACTGTGCCTGGAAAGGAGCGGTGCTGGGACAGCGCTGGGCACCCTGTGCCCAGGGCAGCAGGAAGATGTCTATCCATCTGTCTCCTGGGAGGAGATAACATGTATGTAGAGAGAAGTGTGAGTGGGAGCTATGGGCTGGGGTCATACGCAGGGCAGATCCTTAAAAGAAACAGTTCTGCTCCAGGACAGACCAAAGTGTGAATGACAGCGTGATACCCCAGCCCTGCCATCTCCGGATGCTGGTGCCACGGCTGCATGGAAGGGAGGGAGGCTGGAAGGGAAATGCAAGAGAATTTAACAAAATTGCTCTCAGAAGGAGGTCTGCTGGGACATTTTCACCCCGGGCTGTGTGCAGCGGGTCCTGCTCAGAGCATGGCAGAGGGGACGAGGGGCCTCAGTGCCGGGCGGCAGAGTGGGGGTCTCTGTGTGTGGTTCCAGGTATCACCCCATTGTCCAGAGAAGCATCAGAGATTGCACCTCTGAAAATGGCTGTTTGTGAGATTGGTTCTTTTAATTGACTTCAGTGTGGTGGCATGAGTGAGCAATGTCCTGGAAGGCCCTTCAGATGCTCCTTGCTGTCCTCGGACCACTGCCACCAGAGCTGCAGAGGACCTGCCAGGCTGCCCGGCTGTGACTACCTGCTGGTTTTGAAGGTCCTGCTGCCTCTTCGTGACCCTAACAGGGATGCAGGTATCTTGCAAGAAAACCAGAGGCACCCAGACTCCTTTCTATTTGTCTTATTCATGAAGGCCAATTTTCTTCCCTTGCTTTATGTAATTGTCTCGTCCTCAATCTAATATTCCAGGTTTATGAGGAACAACAAATCAATACTTCTTTTTTTGAAAACTGCTGATTAATTAATTGCCGGTGTCTGCCTGCATGCTACAATTGTATTAGATGTCAGCAGTAATTAATTTTTAAAGGAAATTGTTCTTGCTGATTTTTGATCGCTGGCTCAGGTCCCATCTTTACTGCACGTTCATCTGAAGGAAGGTTACCAGGTCCCTGCGCACTCCTGACAGATGGGGTGATGGGCAGACCCAGCTCGTGGGAATGGGGGAAGGTGACACATCTGCACTGCAGCTCTGGGGAGGCTCTCTGCACTTTCGCATTAAATATGTTGCTTTGGCCTCTGAGAAAGTGAAAACGCATGCAGAAAACAGACAAAGATATATATCCCTTTGGAGAAAGAATAACCAGCTTTACCAATGCAGGGGGAAAAAAAAAAAAAAAGTCTGCAGGGTCCCTTTCTGCTGCTTCACAGGCACATTTGCTGTACTATCAGACATACTTTGAAGGAAAATCAAACCTCAGCTTTTCTCTCTGGCATACAAATTACCTCTTGTTATAAAGCAAAGTGAACCGAGCTCTCATTATGAGTTTTTTGAGAGGCTACAGGGTAAGCAGGGGGGCAAGAACTTATCCTCGCCTCCCTTTTTGCTCACCAGGGATAACATGTATGTATTAAAGTTTTCCTCATGTGAGTTATCTCCCTTAGAGGTCAAGTGAGGATGCTCAGTCACAACTCGCTGCCTCCTGCCTGCCAGGCCAGCTCGAAAAATGTCTGTCTGGGCATCAGCATCGAGGGCATTCGATTCTGAATTCTGGGCTCCTCACGATGCAGCTCCTTAACATCGCTGCTGGAGCCTGCCCCTGCTGAGGTGTGTGACGGGTATTCAGTGTGACTCTTCCATTCATGTGAGCTCTTGTGCTGAAGCATCACTTACAGACAAGCCTCTAGTGGGTGTAGGAATGATGGATGCGACCGTGAGTTCACCCTGCACGGAAATGCAGCCGCCCCGGGACTGGGAGCTGCAGCTGCTCTGTGGTGCGGGGCAGGGGAGGGCACGGCAAGAGGCCGAGGGGGCTCGTCCTCTCCAGCTCGCAGCGGGGGAGCTGAGAACGCTGGGGTGTAATTAAACAAACTGGAGTTAAGCCAGGATGCCAGCATTAACACCGAGTGTCAGGAACTCTCATATTCCAGGGGGTCCCAGTCCCTGCAATTCTGCCAGCTTTACAGATTAATACATGACCCCAGGAGCATCAGTACGACACCAGCGTGAGCTACAGCCAGCGAAACAGCTGCCTTGTTACAAGGATGTGCTGAAGTGCTGCAGACTTGGAACAGGGGGAAGGGAAGAATACCTTCTGTCAATTTGCTGTTGTGCTTTGTAAGTGCCCCTAACAACTGTAGTGAAACCCCAGCTCTCGGTAGTGTCGGTAACTTGTTTAGTTTCTTACTCTGACAGGCTTTCTTCTCTCTTTACCTGCTGCCTCGGGGTTATTCTGTGAAATCTCTTAAATTTCTTCTTGCAGGAGCATATTCCAATGCTAGCAGCACTGAATTACTATGTTGTACTGAGAATTAAGGGGTCATTTTCCAGTGATACTGACTGTTGTTGGTATCCTTTCCTATCCCAGTTTGGTCCTTGGTGGGTTGAGCTTTTGATTTTCAGCCTTGAAGTAGGGAGGGGAGGCAGGGGCAGCACATGGAGGGAGGGGTGATTTTAGCTTTGGCTTCCTGCTTGCTTCCCCGTCCTTGTTTTAGGGATACTTTTGCCCACCCCGACCTCTTTGTGCTTCCAGCAGCATCTCTACCACCCCCAGGAGCTGAGGAGGTGTTGGCAGAGCTGGCAGGAGACTGGAAATGGGTACCATGGAGCAGGAGGCAGAGCAGGAGCTGGAGCATTCTCATCTCCTGGAGGATTCCATGAAGTTCGCTGCCTTAGTAAAGCTCCGTTTGTCAAATATGGGAGGAGGGAAAAATGCCCTTAAAGATTGGGAGTCCTGATGTCGTAGCAGTCTCTGCTTTCATCAGAAGAGCTTCTCCAGACTTCCAGAAAACATGTTCCTGCTGCTTAAGGTGCCAGGGATCTCAGTGTCTGACAGATGGGCAGTGAGGTAAGCACAAGTAAATCTGCTCTGAGTTGTGGAAAATTTATGGTGATGGGAACTTGGGCCAAGTTTGGTTTTATACAAACTCTACTTGCATCTGCACTTCTACTCAAAGCTTTGCAAAGAACAGGAGTTTGAGTCCACTGCTGCAGGGGAAAAAGCAGCGTATTGGTTTGTGCACCTGGTCATTTGTGTCAGCAATGGGTCTGTCTCAGTGCTGGCTTGCTGTCGTTCTCCTGGGGCCATGCAGACATCCCTTGAGGGACTGATGTGAGCTCATGCCGTGTGTGCGGCGGGCAGATTATCTCCTCTGGATCTCTTCCGCCCCAGTCAATGCTGGGGTGGCCGTAGCCTGTGGTTTGCCTGTCATCTGGGGCAGGGCAAGGCTGGGATGGCTGTAGCTGCATTAAGGCATCGATGGGAGCTACAGCTCTGGTCTGTGCTGCCCACGTGCGGTAACAGCAGCTGGAGATGTAGTCTTTGGGACAGAGCAGGAGGGTAGAGTCATGCCAACTCTTCTGACATTTTCTTTAAAAACATTTCGAACCACAACATGTGAACAGCCTGGCAGAATATTTTCCACTAAATCCTGAACGTGGCAGTTACATTTTCTATACCTTGCTGGAAAAAGGATTACAGTATTTACTGCAGAGACAGGAAGATTGATTCTCAGTTGGAAGATCTGCCAGATTTCTTGATTTAGAGAGCCGATGATTGGTGGAGTGCTTAGATTTGATTTATATCAAGTTTTCTTCCTTGCTTGCTTTTTCTTCTGTTTTCCTCTGCATGTTGTTCTTATGTTAACATGAGCTAGTCTAATTATGAATGGCTCTTTGTTTAACAAATATTGTTTTACTTGGATGGTTTTGTTATTCAAGTCAAAACTCTCTTCTCTAACACCTGCTTGCTTAGAGTAATGTGACTAAATTTCGCTTGCATGAGGTCTAAACAAAGTCCCTGTGCTTTGCAGTGAGTCCACCTATGCTTACCAGTGCTGGGGCCAGGGGCACACTGCTTCAGAAACACCAGTCCCTCCCGAGGACCTACCCTGAAGCCTCCAAAATTATGTAACTAATCTCATCAACACATCCTTCTGAAGCACTTCAGACCCCCTCTTACATTAGAGAGTAGTTTCACTCGAGGGGTGGCAGCCAAGTCAGCTGGCACATGGAGCGTCGGTGGTTCTGTCCCTGCCCAGCCTGCAGCACCCCAGGAGCTGCTGCCCGTCTGCACCCTCTGACTCGGACCCCAGTCACCCTGCTGAGGCAGGAAGGAGGAAGGCAGTGGGGAAGACTCCTGTGTGGGTTTCTAACTTGTCAATGGCGTCTGTCTGCTCTGTAGGGCTCTTAATCCCAATCAGGAACTCTAAATTCAGCTGAATAATTTAAAATGGAGGCAGGCAAGCAAAGAAAATGAACCCATCAGAGGCAAAGAAACTTAAAAGGATAATTGATGCCCTATCGTTATCACTACAGCAAGCATCTTATATCACGAAAGTAATACATGACAGTCCTATATTACAACGAGTCCTGTATCATTAATTATGCTATGAGAAGCTTGCTTTCCTGTGCTTTGCTTTCTGGCCTAGCCAGCCAGGCTCTTCGTGCCTGTAAAGAGCTCAACCCACCTCTTCCACCCAAAGGCTGTCCTCATCAGACACCCCACATGTCCTTTTGTCTCCTCTCCTTCTCTGATCTTCAAGTATTTTATTACAATTAATTAATATAATGTGTTACTTTCAAAAATTGATTGACCAAATCAAATGATCATTAAAACAATGCCAGGCAAGAAACTATAGCTATTCTGTCGTGTAATATTAGCAATTAATAGTATTTACGAGGGGATGCTCGCAGTGATTAGCACAGTTGCAGTTGCATCAATCCAAACTGAGACAAAGGGATGTGATTGATTATAAGAGAGAAGAGGAGGGAGAGAAGAATTAAAATCATAGAACATCTGCAGTAAGGCATTGATTTTTATTTTTTTCTTCTTTTATTTCTTCCCATCCTGCAGAGGGATGTTTTGTGAATGAAAAGCTCTCAAATGCTGTGGGTAGCCTGCACCACCCTGAACTGCAGCTGCACCATCTCCTGCGCCTCTGCACCATTGCACCGAGGTACTTGCAGAGCTCCCACCCTACGTACGCATCAATGCCAGCTTTTAATCTAAAGCATGGGTGGATGGTTACTCTTCTTGCCCTAGAAACCTCTGCAAGGGATTGTCTGGTCCTTTAAAAGGTGAGGCAACAAGTATTTCCTTGGCCTTGCCATGGGAAGACAGGTCAGATCCATGATTTGCCCCTTCCGTGTCTTGTTCTTGGGGCTCTCTCAAACCTAGTAAGGTGTGAGAAGCCTGATTGCAAATGAAAAATGGTCCTCTGCACAACACCCATCAGAATTTAACATTTGTTGAAGGGAAGTTTTGTTTTATTTTCGTCTGTTCAAATATCATGTAGCTGAGCAGCAGCAGTCAAAGTGAGTAATAGTTGAATATGCATAATCTTGATCTAATTACATCGGTATTGAGTTGCAGGTGAAGCATTAAATTGATTTGAAAAAAATCTCTTTGCAAGTACCTAGTATTGATGAAAAGGTCGTTATGCATTTGCAGTGAAGTCTGCTCTGTGCAATGAGGTCAGCTCGAGACTGGCGTTGTACTTGTGCCCCAGGGTTTGGCAGGAGTCAAATTCTGCCTGGGACTAACGCCGACTGGCGCGGGCACGAATTCACCCTTCATACTTCATGCCGCTTTCAGCTAATTAGAAGACATCTGGATTTATCTCTTATTAAATCTTTAGTGCTCTTTTAACAATAAATGGATATATAATTAACATAGGCAATCTTATTAAATCCATATTAGGGCGCTTATTTGAGACAATTGAAATTTTTAATTGGAGGTGTTGCTAAGTGCCTCTCCTTCTCGCAGTAACGATCGTGGCTCCTCGCTGAATGCGTCAGACCTGAGGCAGATGAATCCCATCAGGACGCTCCTCGGCTGGCTCACGAGCTTTGAAACCCAACAAATCATTCAGACTGAATCACTGTGTTTTCAAGACCATGTGTGGTTTGTCCGTGGGTGCACGGGGTGCGGCGGGGGGGGCCGCAGGCTCTGTGCTGGGCAGCTGGGGAACACCATGAGCACCTCCAGGCAGGGGAATGCTGCTGGGTCCCTGTGGCCGCGTCAGTCTTCTCTCCGCAGCTGATGAGGAAAGACTTGCTCCTCTGGCCAGCTTTAGTGTCTCCTCTGGCTTCTCCAGATTTCGACCTTCACCAGCTCCTAAGACCAGAAATTTTGGCATCATCTTGGCTCTGAGCAGTTTGCTTTTACCCTTCCCTCTTCCATCTGAATCTGCCTTGCTCCATCCTCACTGCATGGCAGGAACTCTGACCTGTTTGACCTTGTGCTGACTGAAATCCTCTTTTCTTTTTTGTTTTTGAACTGGATATTTTTGTTTCCTGTTAAGCTTTAGGGCAACTCCTGCTGAGAGCAGCATGGATCCCAGCCAGCCCTATTAAACATCCGCCTCCCAGCTCTGTGTTGCTGTGCAGGGGGATGGATGCTTATTTATATGCAGCAAAGGGGAGGCAGCGCAAGCAGGCGCATGGGCAGCAGCAGCCGATGGTCCTTGCATGGGGTTGCCTGTGTGGGTGGGCGTCTAGTAGTACTGAGGTACAGGTGCTAGTAAGTCAACAGGTTAATTAGTACTTTCTGAAGTGACTTGTGGTTTGAGATAGCCCCCCCTTTGTGCCGAAAGGAGTGTGCCTGTGATGCCTCACAGGAACATGGTGGGCACAAACCTTCTCTGAAGCAGTTTCTCTCCCACCATGTCCCAAGGTATACTGGCAGGGGAGGTACAGATGGTGCTCTTGCAGTGTGGCTTCTGCCTCGCTCTTCGTTTCGTGTGGCAGTAGGGACGGGGCAGCTGCTGGGTTGGCCCCAGGGCCCTCTGCATCCCCCACCATGAGGTCTCTTGGTCACAGCTCAGATGCTTCCCAGCAACTTGCTGGTCTTGGTAAATCACCCCCTAGCAGATCCATAGTGGGATCAGGACTAGGTCCCAGGCTGGTGGCTTACATCTCAGGGTCCCCAAGCACTGCCTGCGGCTCAGTCCTAGCCTGAGCAGGCCCTATGCTGCATCATGGCAGTGGTGCTTAGTGGAGCTTCCTGGGATGCTCTGATCATGCAGAGGAAGCGGGAAGTCAAGAGGCAACAGGAAATACAGCAATAAAGCAAAGAAATGCACAAGCAGGTGGAAGGAGCTCAAGGTCATTTTATGTTTTCCTCTGTATTCATTACTCAGGCAAGAAAAAGAAACTTTTTGTGGGGTGCAGCTGCTATCACTGCTGCTGTCCTTTTTTTTTCATCTCCTCCTTGATGAATACATTCAGATTATGTGCCGGAAATAAAAATCAGCCATCATGCTCCTGAAAGTAGAGGTCAAGATAACATCTGCCTTCTCTACTCTGTTCTGCACTTACCAGTGTAATAATCACGCACAGGAAACATCTGCTTTGGAAATAACTTAAGTGGTGAAGAAGCCCAGCTCAGTTGAGTCAGAGCATCCTGCGGTAGCTTGTCATCAGGGCCATTTGTTTTCCCTTTGCTGCTGGGAGCCACACTCTGCCTTTCTCTGTCCCAACTGCTTGCTTTCCTGCAAGGCAATGAGAAGCTGCCAGCCTGGGCTGTGGAGATGGGGGCAGGTGAGGGGCTGTGGTGGTCCGTGGCAGGAGAGGGGAACTCAGCAGGAGCCCTGGGAGCTGCACCAGGGTCAGTGACAAGCTGCTCCTGCCAGAGCGCTTTGACCTGTGCTGGAGCTGCAGTGTCCGGCTGGGTTCCTGAGGGACGTGACGACCAACCCCTGTGCCAAGAAGGGCTCTGTGGGACCAGCTGGAGAGGGCTGGGTGCTTCTGCAGGAGGAGATACTGTGCTGAACAACATCTGGACAGGCCCAGCATTATGAGGTGGGGTTTCAGTGGGCAGGACCCCACTTTCCGCAGCACTGACGCAGCCAGGGAAGAATTATGCCATCACTGGGGAAGCCCAAAGACCAAATGCACAAATCCCATCAGCGAACCCTGCGTGAATAGCACTGACATCAGAGATGGCACTCCCATCCTTGTCTGAAAAAAGAATTTAAATGCTCTTTATTAGCATGCCATTCTTCAAAGCATTGTCAGATGGTTAAAATCAGAGCTGGGTCACAGAAGAATCGAATCTAATCAGAAGAAAGGTGACTAAAATAGGCAGAATGAACATCCCCTGAGCGGTGTCCCACCCTCTCCCTCATTTGAGGGAAGGGAACGGAGGCAAATACATTGATTTATGGAGAGCTTGTTGAGACAAGTCCTTCCTAAGGACTAGCGAGTAGGTCCAGATTAGAGTTTTATCCAGTCTTCTACACGTGTGAGTGTTCCCATCATGCCTGTGATGATGTGGTAGATTTGGAAAACCAATGATGTTGCCCTAAAAAGGAGTTCCTTTGATCTTTCCTCTGGATTCTGCTCGTGTTTAAGGGTGGTAAGGAGAAATTGGTCTCGCTCCCGTGCCTGATATTACAGTGAGATGTCTTCTTTGGGTGTCTTAGATACTCCTTGCCTGACATGCTGGCTCTGTCGCCACCACAGCCAGGACAGTGGCTGAAGCCCATGGCTTCTGAGAGCCACTTAAATCCACCTGCATGTGGGGGGAGTAGAATATGACTGCTCCCTCTTTACACTGCCCTTTGTCTACCCAGATTGCACTCTCAGCACCCCAGGATGAGCGTGGCTCCCTGAAGAGTTGCCCTACTGCCACTCAGGAGAAGGACTGGTAGAGGCAAGGGTTAACTTGCTCGGACCTGCAAGCTTTCAGCTACATTTTTCTGTTCCAGTACTGTAGATCTTGCTGCATGATTATTGATTTCTTTTTTTTTAAGCTACTAAACCGCTACGTTTACTGACTCATTCAGTCCTTTATCATACCCAATAGCACCACGCACATTTTAGAAATAACATCTCTCCCATCCCTTCAGAGCTTGTGCAAATCACATTTATTTTTATCACTGAAAATGTCAGAAGGATCCAGCCAAAGCAAAGGTTTCTCCTTGTCCTACTGCAAGAGCAAGCACAGGCTCTGGATTTCAAAGAGTTAAAAGTCAGGCTTCCAAGCCCATCACTGGAGACACCTCAGTGTTAGAGAGCATCTGGAGAGCCCTTAGGCCCCTAACCTCATGCCTGCAGCTCTCTGAGCCAAGAGCTGTGTCTCCCAGCCGGATTGAGGCTGAACCAGGCATAGAGCTGTGGCTCTCAGCACCTTGTAAAGCAGTCAGAGATGGGAACCCACAGAAAAACAGAGGCACAGAGGGGGAAACGACTTTGCTCAAAGTCAACTGCTGGATCAGTGACAGAAGAAGGAGCAGAACAAGCATCTCTCTGGGAAAACTGTCACCTGTTCACCATTGGCAGAGCACATCCCCTCTCCTGGCACAGTGTGCCGAGTGGAATGGTGCCTGGCAATGGCATGGCACGGCACAGGGGCTGCACTGCTCCCTCCCAAGGGACACGGAGCACTCTTTGCTTCTGGTTGCCAGTGCCAGCCAAGCCCAGGGAGTGATGATCCATGAGGAACCAGAAGGACCCTGTGCTCAGTGGTGCTGGAGGGCAATGGTGGGTTCTCCTCTGGCCTTGGGTGTGCCTGCAAACATCCCTCTCAGCTCGGTGGAGCCTGCATGGGGCTGGCAGCACCTGTCTGCCCAGCACAGGGCAAAGCACTTGGCTGGGGCTGCCCACGGCTGCATGCAGCACACCGCTTGCTGCATCACCCACAGCACTGGGCTCCAAGCATCTCCTGCACTGCCTGCCTGTCTGGCAGAACCCTGCCCTGCCTAGCGCCGTGTCCCGACCTCAGCTGGTCCCTCCTGGGGCACCTTGCCTTCTTCCCAGTGCTGCTTGTTCTGGCCTGTCTCTATTCTTTCATGAACTCCTGGATGGGACAATTCCAAAAGAAGGTTCCATATCAATTTTTTTCTTTTCTTTATCATGGCTGTGACTGAAACATTTAACCACCTATTTTTATTGCTGTTATGGTGGTTAATTAATGTAATTTATTCTGTAAAATATCAGAGTTATTTAGTAAACATGTCTACAGAGATTTGTCCTGAATAACAGTGTTTTATTAGACATAATCCTTAGCTACGCTGCTCAAACAACATTTCAGAGCTGGAAATCTCTCACAGAGAAGGCAATTGTGAATATTAAAAGGGATTTGGAGGAGGAGGAGGCAAAAATTACATTTTCAAATATTCCACCAAGTTGAAGATTTAACCTAGCAACATCACTGAATCCCTGCACAGGCTCGCAACCTCATTTTGTTTTGTATTAAAAGACTCTTGGCTGCATTTTAATTGTGTACATAATATTATTGATATTTAGCAATTGTTTCTGTCACCTTCCACCTCAATCAGCATTGCAAAACACAGCTTGAACTAACTGGAAAGTAATTTCCTGGCTAATATTCCTTCTCATCTCCTGAGAGGAGCTGATACAACAGCTAGCAAGGCATGGATCAAACAGCCCCCGTTTCACAGATCTGCTCTTCTCTGGCTCCGTGTCAGCTCCCATTGAAGTGAGAGTTATTTTATCTCGGGTAATGAGCAGGTAGATTCTGAATTCTCTGAGCTAAGCAGCTCTTCTCAGCATTCCAGGCAGGATGCATGGTGTGGCTGGTAATGACGGGTGAGGAAGGGTCAGGCGCTGACCTGGCTGGAGGGGAACACTCGCCTCCCCTGTGCTCTGTGGTGCTGAGCATCCTGCAGCCAGATTGGCCTCCGAGCCACAGGGCTGTGAGCTCTGGCTCCACACCGGGGACCCAATGCTTACATACAGCAGTTTTTGCAGCTAATACAGTAACGGCACTGTCTGCTGGAATTCCCCACTTGCCATCGATTTAATTGCTTGGTTGGGAGCATGTTAATTGTTTATTGACACTGCTCAGCCCCCATGCTGGGGTTAGACAAATCTTCAGGCAGGGCTGTGCCACAGGCTGCAGCTGCAGACACGTTTGTGCTCTGTGGACTGCCAGAAAGTTGCCCCATCGCTCCCCAGCACCGATGCTCAGTGTGCTGGGTTTGCCCAGCCAGCTCCATGCCGGTGCAGAGAAGTGTGTAGCAGATGCTCTCTGTAATCAGCACGTGACTGCGTTGTCTGGGTCCAGTTCCTGTGTCGGGTCCATGCAGTCTGTTTGCGCACCGTGACACCCGTTCATCCCAACACTGGCACTGACCTGACCCACACCTATGGGCCACAGAGGCCAGTGGCTCTGCGAAGAGTGGCAAAGCACAATCCGCCCCATGGTCTGTCCTTGAGACTCACAGCCGCCCTACAGCCCTGCTTGTCTCCCCGAGTCATGTTTTCAGCATCTGTTGCCGTGGATGCCACCCATTGTGCTGAGCTGTGCTTATGGTCACCATCACCAAGCAGAGGAGCTGTCCAGCAGAGAGAGTTCAAGGTTGGCCCTTGTCCAGTTCCCAGAGGCTTTGCTCACTGCATCGCTCGATGGTGTCAGACCCGTGCTGCGGATGGTACCTGCGGTCTGTAACTAAGCAGACGTGTCTGTGAACGCTTTCACTTTTCTCCTGATCCTCAGGCATACCCAGCCCTTTGCCAGTGTTTGGAGACAAGCATTGCAGGGCCATCTGAAGCCCATTTTCTGATATGAAAAGCACATTTTCCTCAGTGAGCTTTGAATCAAGCGCTAACAGTTTCAGACTCAGTCAGAAGTGGAAAAGAAGGCCATTTGGAAAGGGGAAGCAGGTCTATGTATTATAATATCTTCATGCTATATATACATAAAATCCGCTTCGCTGTTCTAATTTAAGCGTGCACAGCATGATAACATGGAGACTGTGCCTGGCCATCTCCTGATTATGCTGCAGCAGGGAAGTTTTAATTTAACCTTTTGCTATTCTGAATGTCTCAGAAGGACTGTTTCTGGTGAATACTGTAATAGTTTTCATATCACTAAATTTTTCCTAACAAGTCTGCACTCTAATAGGGAGCGAAGAGCTTCGGTCCCCCTGATTTTTAATAAAGCGTATCGCTGCAAGTCAATAACCTGTCAAGTGCTACTCACTGTGCTCAGCTAAAGGAGCCGACAGAGCCTGTGCTGATGCACAACCAAGGGCTGCACAGAGAGGTCTGACCTGGTCCTGTGCTGGGGCCTTTCCAAACAGCCGTGAATAGAAGGGGAGTGGTTGCTGCCTGCGGGCCCTCTGCGGGGATCTCTGGACCAGGGCTGGAGTCGGCAGCGCTGTGCAGGGCAGTCCACTGCCACTGGCTCAGCTGGACTGGTTCTCTTTAGACTCTCTCCTTCTTTGGACGCTGTGCTTGCATCAGTGGTGCAAAAGGAAAAGGGAAATAACAGTTGGGAGAAGAGAGTGTCCAGCCCGGAATGCCTGCCAGCCTGAGAGGAAATACTGCCCAGCAAAAGGAAATCAAATTCATTTTGAAATTCACCACTGTCAGAACACCGAGCACTCACTCCTGGACACAGTTTGCAATGACTGGAACTGAACAGGCAGTTCTCCTCTCGAAGAAGAATACTTCTCTTGCAATTCCCATCCACATCCACATCAAGGGTGTTTTGCCAACGTGGGGAGATGCAGCAGAAGGGAGATGATCTGTGCAGGAACAAACAGCACAGCCCAGCCATACCCTGGGCAACCTTGTATAGATCCAGGCCTGGAAGTTGGTGGCCCTGCTTGTGGCAGGGGGGTTGGAGCTCTGTGATCCTTGGGATCCCTTCCAACCCAGACCATTCTATGATTCTATGATTCTATGATTCCAGCAAAGCTGGCGGCAGGCAACGTGTCGCCCACGGGCTGGGCCGGTGCCGTGTCCGCTGGGAAGGGCTGGTGATGCTCAGCTTCACCTTGCTTTGTGCAGGAAACGATCTCTGGCCAGCCCAAAGTGAGAGAAGGCAGCACATAGCACCGAGGGCTGGGAAAGAAAAGCTGTGGCATAGTGTTGGATTTAAATTACAGGACACAAAACCTTCCTTCTCCTCGTCAAGTGTCTTTTAAGTCATTGAGAGCCACGAGTGTTTCTGCTGTACCAATCCTGCCCCACCGGGCAGGGACCTTCAACCTTGATCAGCGTGAGGAGTGTTTATGTGTTCAGGATGTGGGGATTGGTGGCATCTTTGTTTCTAGCCACTCTCACTCCTTCCTCTTTACCTCTTCCCAGAAGATTCAAGCAGAGGGTGGCTGCTTGACAGACAGCTAGCCAGCCACTGCCCATGTCAGGAGAGTTTCTGAGCCTCTGACTTAGCAGTAGGGTGGTGCAGGTGGCCTAATTATAAAGTTTTAATTGGTAATTAAAACAACAGCTGTTATAATTAAAAGACTCTTCATTAAATCCCTAATAACTAGAGCTTAAGGTGGGCTCTTAGTGGAGCATTAGCAGTGCAGGAGTTCTGAAGCAAGAAGAGGTATTGGGGAAGAGGTGGTTGCTCTTCAGCAGAAGATGAAATGGATTTAGAGTTTCCTTTTTCCCAGTAATGTGTTTATAAAGCTTTCCATGGAAAAGTCAGGGCTGGGGTGTTGGAGGAGTCTGCTGTGGACTGGTGGAGGTCTTGTGGAACAAGAGAGGTGCTACAGCCTTCCCTGTGAGTGCTGACTGCCCCAGGCTCTCCTGGGGGATGGATGGATGGATGGATGGATGGATGGATGGATGGATGGATGGATGGATGACCCAGCCAGCATTCTGGAGCCCAGGGCAATCAGTGAGGGGCTGGCAGCAAGGTGATTAACTTCATCTCCCCAAGTTCTTTTGAAGACAGGGCATCTGTAGATGCTGCAAAGCAAACAAGAAATGTGACTAAGCCAAGCAGTGGCTGTCAACGTGCTGGGAGCTCGTCACTGCAGGAGCCAGGGAAATGTCCTGAGCAGTCTGACAGGATTTTTTTAAGCTCATTCTCCATTTACAGGTATTTGGCTCTTTTGCTGCCGATTAAACATTTTGCAGGAAGACATCTCACAGAAGGGATTTTGCACTGGTATCCATGGAAACAAAAGAATGTTTCCATCTAACATACATATTAATTTTTCCAAGCTGTTATTAGCTATTCCTGCCAAAGGGGTTTAAAGCAGCATTAAGAAAGCAAAATAATGCAGCAAAAGATGTGAAACAGAATTGCTGTTACAGGAATTATGAGGCCAGGATTTTTTCAGATTTTTTTCCCAATGATGTTCCTACCTAAGGCACGTGTCATTTAAATTTACAGGAGTGAAATCATTGGTGTAAAAGGCTGACAGGGAGTTAAGTCACACCTGCACTGCCAGAGACCCATTTACATTCAAAGATAGACCATCAGTAGCACAGAAACTGTCCGAGGTGAATTAAGAATCTGCTTCTGTTGGGCAGTTCTGTTGATGCTTCTGGCAGAGGAGACACCTCAGATGGGACAAGGGGAACATGCTGAGCTTGTGGGAGCTACTGGCTGTCCCAGGGGGAAGGGCAAAGGCAGCAAAATCAACAAAAAGGACCATGACTGATTTTTTCAGCTGTTTTGAACCCTGGAAGGATGCTAATTGGCAAAAACTTTAAGCCTTATGCTCCCAGTAAACCCATGAAGGTCTCGTAAGCCTTAGGTCTGAGTCAGGGTGGTAACAGGTGAACGATGTCACGTTGCCAGTGATAGGAACCAATTCTGTGCTTTGGTAGAAAAATAGGAGAGAGACTGAAATTGCAGAGACAGGATTATGTTACAGTTGTAATATCATGATCATTACTTATTCCTTTAGCATTCATTATTGTTAGATGAATCATAATGAACTCATCTGGCATTAATATAAATGTAAAATGCAAATCCATGAAAATTCCTGTGTTAATTCAGCATCATTTAATGTACCGTTAAACTTCTTTATGAGCTTTCCCTGGACTGAGGTCTGTCTTTGAAAGAGTCCAGCTATTACTGAAGAATTAAGTGATAATTTGGCTATTGGGCACCTTATGGGACTAGCAGAAGGCAACAGTTAGTCGTGGAGAGTGACTATTAAGAAGAGAGACTTTTTAATCCAGAAATTAAAACTGAGCAATGTGAGGACACTGTGCAATTCCAGCATCAATTAGAGGTCATTTATTTTCTTTCACTGCTCAGTAGCCATGTCAGGTACGGCCTGTTTTAATTAAAGGTCCTCTTTAGTGTTTCTCCCACTCCCTTGAGCTATTGATGCAACTTTGAGCTGCAACGTTTCATGGAAGAGGAGGTAGCAGAACCTCTTTGGGAACTCTGCCAGAGTTGCAAACCTGCTTGCTGATGCCTCTCCTCTTTCTGGGCAGCTGGGACATGCTGAGCACCCTGCTCCTGGGGCTGGGAAACCAGGCAGGAGCTTGCCAGGGCCAAGAAAGGAGCAGCTGAAGCTACAGACCTTCTCTCATGCCTGCATTTCACCTCTGGCCTTCCTGAAGGTAGTGAATTAGCATTTTACCCATGTGGCTGGCTCTGGGAAGCACCCTCCATCGTGCTTCCAGAGGGAAACAGGCTCAGTGCTGACTTTCTGGCTTTTATTTCTGGGGATACCTGCACATGGTCCTAGATTGTGTTCCTTCCTCTTTTTTCCTCTCTTGCAGTTTATCCATCCCCACCTGGTTGGGACACTTGAGCAGCCATCCTGGTTTAGCCAACACTCTCTTGAGGTGGTATCCTGTTTGCAGACTCCCACAAGTGCCTGCACTGAGGGAGGTGACTTCAGAGGTTTTATTCCTTTCCTTTACGGCTGTACATGGGATACTTTAATAGAAGATGGACCAGTGGTTTCCACTGCTCAGTACACTTACCTGTTCAGCATGGCCTGAATTTGTCTAATTTAAATTCAAAGGAAAAGGTAATGTTTTGTTCCTAATTGGAAGAACCTACTTTAAAACCGTGGAAATGCTTTTGAAATGGAAATTGCAGTTCCCACCCCGAGGTAAAGGTGCACTGAGAACCGCCTGGCATTTCTCGCATGATTTAAGATTGCTTTCCTGATGAAACCAGTCCTGCTTCTTTCATCTCTCCACTAGCAGAGAGCCACCTGCCTGGGGGTTCACCAGAGCTGGTCCCTGCTTCCAGGAGGAAGAGCCCACTCGCAGGGGAGGACCCATCATTGTCTTGTAGTCATTTACAAGTCTGTAATACTGCCGTAATTAATTATTCACTGTCCTTCCAATCAAAAGGCCTGTAGAACAAAGGAATAAACTATTTCCTTCTTAGAGGCAATGTCTTGGAAATCAAAACCCAACTTACAGCACACATGAGACACCTGCATGATTATCATAATTAATTTAATTACAAGTATTTGCTCACTTTTAAAAGATGAAGAGCATTAAATACTAGATGTCTCTTTCTTTAACAAAATATCACTAGGCACATTAAAGCAAGACATTTGGAAAGCAGATCAGCTCCCCTTTGAGCAGCAGCTTTCATACAGTGTGATGAATTCACTTCCTGCAACTTCCACCACATCAGTTTCAATTAGTGTAATAGGCAAGACAAAGAGCTGGACATGTGTGAGTGTCTCTGCCTTGGCTGAGGAAGGCTTCCATGGCCGGAACAAGTGGGACAGAGCTTTTTTCAGGAGAGCAAATTTCTGGTTTGGTTGGTGATGGGCTATAGATCTCTCCAACCAGGAATTAATGGAAGTGTTTCTCCTCTTTGTTGCTTTGGGGCTGGCTGTCCAGAGGAAGACGGAGCCTGTTTATGATTCTCCTTGCAGTTCCTTCTCACAGCCACGCAGACCCAATGTTTTCTGACTTCCTTTCTTCCCATTTTTAAATGTGCACATTAAAGCATTTTGCCCACGGGGTATGGTATGGAAAGAACTCCAGTCCTTAATACTGGGCAAGATAATTTCTGATAATATATGCGAGCAGTGAAAGAATAAGCCTTAAATTACCCTGCCCTCACTCCAAGAAAGGGCGCTCATTTGCAGTAGCAAGTAATGAGGGAAAATGATTGCTCTCAGTGTCTAGTGTGGCTCTCACCTGCTTTGTCTTCTAGACTGAAGACGTATATATCCTTGTCTCAACAAGACAGGCTACGAAGCGTAGAAGGTTTTGGCAGCTGTTTCTAACTGGAGTGCAACTTTTCATGTTTAAGTGCTATCTCTATAGACATGTAGAAAACATCTGGGAATATATATGGTGGCTTTTGGATCCACCCTAGTTTGATATATCAGCAGTTTTCTTGTCCTTACTCTATTTCCGCCCCTCATTTAAAGGCTCTCCCTTTATAATGGAATATGTAAAACTCCAACCTTGTGAGCAGCCAGGGATCAATGAGGGCTGACGTTGAGCACAGCAAATATATGGGCTAATGGCTCTGCTTTTATTGAGCCTATTTAACAGCCTGTGACAAGGGGCCCGGTCCTCCCCTCACTGCCACCCTAGGAGTAAATCTGTCCCCATCCCCAGCGAGATGAGCTGGGCTTTAGCGTCGCCCATCAGGGTGGTTTGTGTGCCCGATGTACAGGGTTTGCTGAATCAGGGCCCTGTCGAGACACACATCAGAACTGATGCTTCAGGGTGCTCATGTGGCTGAACGTAGGATTTCTCCAGCTGAACAGGGTCCTTAATCCTGCAGTAACATCCCTGCTGGTGAATTAGACCCCCCTTCTGTGCGCTACTAAAGCATATGTGCAGCTCTCAGTGCAGGAGCAGCACCAGCGAAATCAGCTTTAGGGGTGAGCTTGTGCGCAAGGGGGGAGGAAACACGATGGTGTGTGTAAGGAAGGACCAATTGCTCAGGAAGCCAGGCTCCTGCTAAGCTCCTCTTGGACAAGTAACAACATCTGTTCTCTTAACTAACTTTAATTCTGTTCTCTTTTTGCCACTCTGCCTGAGACAGTATTTAATTGATATTAAATAAGCACGCATGATATTGAGCATGTGGCTTGAGTACTTGGAATAAGGTCTATCAACGTATCACTGAGGTATTGATATCTAACTAAAAACTCTGATTTGCAGAATTTTCATTCTGATCTTGTTTTTTTCTCCGATGATTAGAAATAGACACAGACTATGACTACACTGGTACTTTGTGCCGTTATTAACAGCAAAAGGCACCGGCAAATTGAAGCCAGAGAATGTGAGGAGATGGCAAATTTTTCCAAGGCAGAAGCCTATTTAAAATAAAATCATAGGTTCTCTGCTCTAAGCTTGCAAAGCCTGATATATTGCCATGTTCACACTTGGGATGGAAGGATGGAAGGAAGGGCGGGCAGAGGATGCGCTTTATCCTGCCACTGTTTGAACAGACCATATTGACAGGTGAGGGAACCTCACAGGGTTCCTTCTCTTTTCCTACCCAAAAAGTCCCAAGTTTTCCAGAAATTTTGATCAAGTCTCATATGCTCATCCCATGTGTATGTGTGTCTGTACACTACCTTGATTTGTCAGAAGTGGTAATTAATTTTGCCTCAGGCACTCACAATGAGACAGGTAGGTTTATAAAGGACTAAGAAAAACAAGCTGCACCTTGTGCTTAATCTGCTTCGCTGGAGGTTTGAAAACCTTGGATGTTGTCACTAATTTTTCCTCTCTGAAATCTGCCTTTCTTTGTAACCCTTCACGTGTTTTGGGGTTTTTTTCTAACATTCTTTTCTCCTTTTCCATGGGCTCATGTGAGTACGTGGGTTTCTCACCCACAGTTTTTGGAAGGGATTTGAAGTGAGACAGTATAACTGCTGTCTTTCCTTTCACCTCTGGATGTTCAAATCACATTTCATATTTTGCTTTTTTTTTTCCCCTTCCCAGCTATTCTTAGGCAGCTGTGAGAGCATGTTTGTTCAGCAAAGCTGATCACAGACTCTGCTCAAGCCACCATGGTTGTTCTGAGCACCCCTGGCCACCAGCTAACCTTAGCTGAGGCTCTTCAAAGACAAGATCACCTTGCTTATCAACGCCATCCTCATGCCTGCATGAAGTCGAGGGTGCTCGGCTTGCCTTTTCTCCATTCATCGAGAGGCATCAGTCATGGTGAGCTGAGTAATGTTTTCATTCCCAGCCCTGCAATTACTGTGTGGCAGTTCAGATCCGGGCATGGGGAACGCACAGCCTGAATCATGCGGTGTGTGGAGGGGTTGTGTGAAAACAGCAGGCTAATAGCAAAGATGCAGGGGATTGGGAAAGCCTGCCTCCCGGTTTTATGCACAAGAAGTGGGAAATTACATGCTTTCCGACTGCACAAATGTTGAATGGCAAGTGGGTTTTGCTGGGAAGTGTTGAGGAAGGCTTTCTATCACTCAAACATTACGCCCCATGGCCAGGGACTTCCAGAGGCAAAGGGGGCTGGCACCAAGTTCCCACCAGACAGCCAAACCTCTGCTGCACTGTGGGACTGCTCATCCACCTTCCCAGCAGTCGGATGCAGCTGGCACAACCTGGCAGAGACGCCTCAGATTCGGCAGCACCACACAGGAATAGAAACGCTGGTCTTGCCCCAGTCACTCCATCCAGTCCCCATTATAGAGGATCATCCATGAGAAACACCCTGCTGCTTTCCCATCTCTTCCTTCAGACACAGAAGTTTTCTGGAGCTAGGCTTTGTGTTGGGGAAGTCACTGAGGTGGTTTTGTTTGTGACAGAGAGACTTTCTCTGGAGGAACCTGCAGCATTTGCTCCGAGTGCTTGTGCTCTGGAGCACAAATTGTGGGGAAATCTGCCCTTGTGCTATCAAATGAGACTTTTTTTCTTAGCTTTCCTGCTCCCTGCAGACACTCCCACAAGCCTCAATAGGCTTTAGGCTCTTTGATTAGGCCTAGCTGCATCCTTGGCTGCTTTATAACAGCTTCATATTTGCTTGTGTTTCATCTAAGATGCTAAAAAAACTGTGTATACATAGTTGAAGATTTGTTGACAAATCCTCCAAACAGGCACAGATGTCTGTAGAAAACCTTCTGCCCCTGCTTTACAGAAACTGGGATTAACAACAACTTTTTTCTTTTTTTATTTTTCCTGCATGGTCATTTAAAGAGGCATCTGAGGCCCATAGAGATGGTGATTGTCCTGATGGGTGTCTGCTGTGCTACAGCCCCTCAGGAGCCAAGCTCTGATGATGTGCAGAGCTGTGAGCAGTTGGAGGGGCTCTGGTCTGGTCCTGCATCCTCCCGGTCAAGCCTGGGACCAGCTTGGTAGGTCACCTCTGGTTTTATGCTATCAGTGATTGCAGGCATTTACTCTTGAAGGTTTTCTGGCTGGAGTATTGTACTGCTTTTTCTTTACTGTGGATTTTTAGTGTCTGAAATGGGATCCAAAGCTGCTAGTGAGGATGTGCTCTGTGTGAGCAGCGGCTGACCCGGTCGGTCCTGATACACAGTAGTAAGTGCTGGTTGTATTCTGCCATGGCTTCCCACCAGTGTGTAGGTGGTTTCCCAGTCTCTTACTGGTTGCACAGAGTTGTAGGAGCTCTTGAGGGCTCTGCTACTTGCTCTGGCAGGAGGTATGCTGGGAGGAACCTCTGAGTCCTGCAGAATAACTTCCATGTGGATTGGACTGCTGTTGTGAAAGCAGCTAAATGAATGGGATGGGGAAGTCAGACCCGTGCAATGGCTGTGCTGCAGAGGGTATTGATCGTGTGTATGTCCTCCCTTATATTCACAGGTTTTGAACCTCAAAGAGGCTCTAGGTGTAGGATGGGTGACAGAACAAAACCCAGCCTGTTTTATTGCACTTAAGTGCCTCTAACTAATGCACAGCACTTCAGCTGTGATGTGATCCTTGTGTGCTTTATTTCTCTTCAGTCAATCTGAACCCTACATCTGTGGCCTCATTAGGCAGCGGAACAGCTCCATTAAGCCCTGCATGTGGCAGTAGCCCCTGGGAGGGCTGCAGGGTGCTGTGCTTACTGCAGCAGTGGGAATCAGGAAAAGCCTTGCTAAAGTGCAAGGCGATGCTGCAGTTAGGTGCTGGTTTCTGGAAGCATTTAAACAGGTGGTCTTGGGCTGTAAGAGTAGGGGCTGAAGGCCTGCCCAAGCCTGCAAATACCCCTGCGCTGCTGAGCTTCGTGTGCCAAAGCTGCATTAGCCCAGGGGAGGCAGGGGCTGAGTGACTCCTGTTTGGCTTTGGGCCCACAGCTGGCATCAGTAAGTGCCCATGGGGTCTCACACTGCCCAGGAGCCCGGTGGTAGCAGCCTGGGGTGCCCCTACACAGAACAGACCCCCCAGGTTGTTGTGCTGCTGCACCCTGGCACACTCTCACAAGACTGGGACTGGATATCAAGAGTGAAGAACAGGGTTGTAGCAGGGCAGAGCGTGCCTCTCTGTTAATCATCCTTCCCCTTAAGGAAGTGGGAGGATATTTTAATGTGTCCTGGACATTGCCAAATTATAGGGGAAATATGCTGCTCAAACCCAGCCTCTCGCAAATAAGGCTGGATCCTCAGCTGCTATAGGCACTCTCTTAAATTATACATGTGGAAACAGTCCCCCAAACTTCATCTGGTTTCCTTCACTGATGTCGAGAAACCTAGAATTATAATCAGCACTAAATTGTAGCTGGGATTGTATTACACGATTGCTTAGATCCTTGTTGCTGCTTTTGAATTTTCATTTTCTACTTTCTTTTCACAGGATGTGATATGTAGTGCTCAAATATATTCTATAGCTGCAGGGTGAATATCACCTTCTTTAATATGGTTTAATGGGACTTTCTTTCCTTTTCTAATCCCATGGAAATAGGAGTTGTAGTGGATAAGATCACACATGAATGTTACCGTAATTTTGCTCTATGTCAAAGATATGATCTCATCAGAGCTTGACAGTATTGCTAATTTGAGAAAAGGGCACAAGCATTAAAGCTGAGATATGCAACCTTTAGCAATCCTTCAGTTTGTATGGAAGGTATCTGGAATGCAAATTGTTGGGCATTATGCTCTGAAACGTTCCAATAACTTTTGAACTGCAAAATTATGTGACTGTCAGAATTGAGGTCACTTCTACCCCTCCTCCTCACGCTGTTCTTCTCTAACAGACTACAAATCTGAAACACTGCTTGCAAGGGAAAGATGAACGGTATTAGTATTCAAATGGATTTCCTTTTCTATATGAAAAATGGAAGACTTCATTTCTGAAAGTAATTTTAGTGTTAAGCTACCTATTTATGGTGGGTCCTGCACTCACTTGTATGAAGTGGATGTATAAATACTCTTTCTAACCGAGGGCTAAACCTTGGCCTTGGCCCTGAGGTGGTGCACAGAGAATAGGTCCGTGTGGCTGGATGTAATCCCAATGGAGGGATTGTGTCTGTGTTTTGTTGGGTCCTGGGGAGAACCTAACTTCTGACAGCCTTGGCGACTAGAGGGGTACAGCAGTGCCCAGAAATCCCTGCCAGGTAGAATGTCTCCAGCTGGGTGCCCAAAAGCCAAGGGATCTGAAATTACACCTCGTGTTAGACAGCACAGGCCATAAAATAATCTATTTCAAAGCTTGTCCCTAATGGATAGTCCCTCTCTGCTGACAGGTTTACCAAGTACAACCGCTCCCTTTGAATCCTCAGTGGGCAAATCCAGCTTGCAAAGGCAGCAGCCCCGTGTCTGTGTTTTCATTACAGAAGCAGGAATGGTGCAGTGGTGCTTGCCCTCTGTCCTTGGTCCCTGTAGTTGTCCTTAGCCACAGCAGAGGAGGGTGGTGTGGCAACAGGCTGTCCCCTGAGTGCCAGAAGGTTCAGTGCCATTCGCTTGTTGTGCCCTCCTCACTCCCACCAAGGCTGCCCAATGTATGTCCTCGAGCTCTGGGGGTCCTGCTGGTCCCCAACCTGTGCAGCTGTGGTGGGTACAGCCCTCCTGGGCAATACACCAGGATTTGCAAAGGGCCTAGAGGATCCTGAATCCTACTGAGTTACGTGGGGAACTCTGGTGCTGATGAAACTGTTGGCAGAAGCTTTCCTGGGTTCCCGCTGCCCCTGGTCTTTGCTTTGTGGAGGCAGGTACCCCACCGGCCCCTCAGCCTCCCAGTTCTACCCAAATAGGGGGGGAAAGTTTTTGTGTTTCACCCTCTACATGGGGAAAACAGTGCAAAAAGGCTGTATGGAAATATTAATAGAGTTTATGGATGTGGCTAAGCGTGATTGAAACGATGCTTGTAAATGTGGGTAGAACTTGTCAGTGGCTGTTTAAAGTGGAGCAATACCATTTTAATTGTTATCCTTACTGCTATAGATCACAATAAGGTTATGTTGATGGAAACATCAAGCATAGTAAATGCTCTAAGTACAATATGTTAGTACTAATTATAGAGTAATTTAACAACAATGTATATTCAGAGGACAATTTTGCATGCCAATTCACCATAGTAAATTTGACTGTTTGGAAGAAGGGGAAGGGAAAATATTTTCAGTGAAGAGTAAAATGGTAGATACTGGGGTGCTTTTCAAGGGGTGGCATTCCTGACTCCTTTTGAAATGGTTGCTTCCACTTTACCTTACTGAGCATCCCTCTGGTAGGTATATCTTTACAGGCCACAGGAGATTCCAGGCTGATTACTGGACAACAGTCTGCCTCTTCTCTGCCAAAGCAAAAAACATGTTATTTTTCATTGAGGGAGGTAAGCTGGGAGTTGTAGTGATATGAAATGTTAATGGAGAACATGCACAGGAGTTACACCTGGGGAGGGTGAGGTAAAAATAGGCCTCTCTTGTTGTGTTGGGGTTTTTTCTTTTTATCAGGCTGGGGGAAGTCAGAAACTGTTACTCACTGAAAGAAATTATCTAATAGCTTTGACTTTCTTCCCCTCCAATTATTGTAATTTACAGACCTGAGAAAGGACTGAATTTACAAGGACTTTCATTGTTTGGGGTAAAATAACTTACCTTGTGTTTTACTTCCAGCCTCAAAGATTTTGTTCTTATTTATACTGCAGTTGCCTCTGACTGTTCTGGAAGCACAACGGGACCTTTGGGAGTCTGCAAATGTCACTTCAGTCCTCTTTAAGGCCCCTTCGTGCAGTCAAGGTGATCCAGATTGCCTCAGCGTAACTGAGCCACCATGCTGTGGCTTTAAGGGGGGATATTGGGGAGGGGTGAGCTTGTGTTCCCTGGGGATGGTGACTGGCTGAGCTGCTGCTCCTCCCCAGGCATCGCTTCTGTAGGTGCTCCAGACTGTAAGGAAATGGGTCACAACCCCTTGAGTGATTTTCCTGCCTCTTCTGCAGACAACCTCAGAAAAACATTCATGTTCAGATCTCCACTGGCACATCCCAGTGAAACACCTGCTGCTCTCTGTTACCCAAGGGTGCCTTGGCAGGTCCTGAGGTGTGCTGGGCAGAGCAACCTCATCTGCCTCGGGGGATCTGGGGGCAAAGTCTACCTCTTTGTCCCATGACTCTAATGCCAGCACAATATGAAAGTGAATTAAAAGACAAATTACTGTGGCATGATGAATCATAGAATCATTTAGGTTGGAAAAGACCTTTAAGATTGAGTCCAACCAGAAAATCCCTGCTAGTTCAGTTTCCTAAGAGTAATTACCTCTTCCTTGCTTCCTTCAGACTTCCTTTGCCACAGGCAAGAAATCAAATTCACCAGGTGAAAAGGACTCTTGCTATGTTTGGAAGAAGGCCAAAGTGATTTCAAAAGATCAGTATGGCCCAATAACTATATTCTTCTTTATTCATTGCTAGTTCAGATCTATGTATTTTTCTTCTAGTGTGCTTTTTGTGTCTATGTGAACACTCAATATGCATTCTAGTGTATGTCAGTATCAAGCTATTTTTTTCTACAAAGTGATGAATTTTCCTCAACCTCTTGGAAAAATGAAAAGTAAAATAGATTTTTAAATAGTAAAACAATTATGCACATTTTTTGCCTTTAATCAGTTCCATCCACTATATAGCAAAGGGCTTTTGAACAATGCATTTATAATTTGTAAAAACCACTAATACCACTAAATTCTTGTTAAATGGGGTACATGGAACACTTATTCATGTGTCTCTCTTTCAGCATGAGGATGAACTTTGTCTGTAACAGCATCTGTATTGTAACAGCTGGAGTGTGGGAGGTGCCCTGAAAAATCTGTTACTCTTGGATCATGCCTCCTCCAAGACAGAGGAATGGCTCAAAGCCCTGTGCTGGGACCTGGAGGACTTCTAGTCTGTGAACCTGTGTTTTATTTACATGCTTCTCAGCAATAACTTCCAGGTCTTGTGAAAAGGAATGAGGAAATAAGCACACAGGAGTGGCAGATGTGTCCCCTTCTGGGAAGGATGGAGACCTGTTAGAGCTGCCTTTGAGGAGCACGCAGGGAAGCCTGCCCCTGCTTCCTTCTCCCTGTCAGAAGCCTGAGAATAGAAACCAGCTGACAAGAAAGCTAGTTCCCTGTTCCTAAAGACCCTCCTTAACATCCTTTCACCCAAGATAGTCTTGGTTATTTGATCCTAGGGCTCCTACTAGGGACCATTTGGAAGAGATTTTCCCAGGGGCTGTTAACTCTGACTGTGATTCCCCGTTGTGTTTGCTAACTCTTTTCTCTCCATAAATTGATCTGATACAGATATTACAGAGATAATGAGTATAAGGTAAAGCCTACTCAGCTGCATTCCCAGTGACTGCAAGTCTTCCATCGCCCCAGGGGCACACGTGCTCCACTGGTACATCAGCTATTGCATGTATACTGTTTTTTCCCTCTTAAAGATAATCTTGTATGCTACCTGTGCATTGTAAAGAATGATTACAGAAAGGATTGCCTCTGAATAATGCAAGAACTCTGGAGTCTTTGAAAATGCAAAACTGTTGATAAATCTGCTGTACCTGAAGCAAAATTGAAACAAACTGAAAAATATTACTCTGGTCTTTTACCCAAGGTGAGTAAATAACTTTTTAGTGAAGGCCAGCTCATGACATAACTGTACTTCCACTGAGTTAATTTACACAATGGCTACTGTATGTGACTAATGGGTCAAGGTGCTGTGGGCTGACTTTGTGTCTGAGAGGCAGAAGGGAGCATGCAGGATGTGGACGCGATAGGGGACACTACAGTGGGGGTCTGCTATAGGCCACCCAACCAGAGGGACCAAGCAGATGAGGCCTTCTGTAGATAGACAGAAACTGCCGCACATCTACAAGCCCTGGCCCTCATGGGGGACTTCAACTACCCCAGTGTCTGTTGGAGGGACAACACAGCAGGGCATAAGCAATTCAGGAGGCTCCTAGAATGTGTCAAAGATAACTTCCTTCTCCAAGTGACAGAGGAGCCAACAAAGAGAAGTACCATGCTGGACCTTTGCTCTTGTCAACACAGAGTTGTTGGAGGGAATGTGAAGCTCAAGGGTGGCCTTGGCTGCAGTGACCATGAAACAGTGGAGTTCAAGATCCTGAAGGTGTGAAAAGGGAGTGCAGCAAGCTCACTGCCCCGGATTTCAGGAGAGCAGACTTTGGCTTCTTCAGGGACCTGCTTGGTAGAGTACCATGAGACAAAATCCTGCAGGGAGAGGGGCCTAAGACACCTGGTTGGTGTTTCAGGATCACCTCCTCCAAGCTCAGGACCCATGTGTTCCAGCAAAGGGGAAGTCAGGAGGCCTGTGTGGATGAACAAAGAGCTCCTGGGCAAACTCAAATGCAAAAAGGAAGCCTACAGAGGCTGGAGGCAAAGGCAGCTGTCCTGGGAGGAATACAAAGAAAACTGGCTGAGCAGCCAGGGTTCAGGATAAGAAAGCTAAAGCCCTGGTAGAACCACATCTGGCTGGAGATGTTGAGGGCAACAAGAAAAGCTTCTCCAAGTATGTCAGTGATAAAAGTAAGACCAGGGAAAATGTGGACTCTCTCTGGAAGGAAAAGTGAGACCTGGTTACCAGGGAAATGGAGAAGGCTGAAGTACTCAGTGACTTTTTCTGCCTCAGTTTTCACTGGCAAGTGCTCCAGCCACACCACCCAAGCCTCAGAACATGAAGGCAAGGACTGGGAAAATGAAGACCTGCCTGCTGTAGGATATAGTTGTATCTGTTTGATGAGAAACGTACAGCCAAAACAGCTAAAACCGACATTTAAATTGTCATCATTGCATTGTGACATAAACAGGCTTTTCTGATTAATAGAAGTGGTTTGTTTCTCTGGGAATTATTATTTTAGGCTATGCAGGCTTTGTCAGTCTGCAGCACTGGATATACTGGGTTTCATTTGGAAGATTTCTGAGAGCAGCCTGAGGGGAAAAAAAGGTTTGTTTTCCTTTTAAAAGATGTATCTTATTTCTGGGAAGACCTTGTGGCTGGAAAAATGGGCTGCAAAGTAAAATGCAAACCCTCCAAATGTCAGTAATCGCACAAAATTTTTTTGTACCTTTCAATTTATAGAGCTTATTTAATGCTAGCTTTCTGCTTCACAGCCAGCCCAACTCCAGATAAAACCTCCCTTCTGTAGCACCAAAGATCAATTCTTCCTTCATTTGGGGTTGTCTTTCAGTGCTGCAATCTCTGTATTAATTTCAGCATATGTATCTAGACACTCATGTCAGAATTTCTCCAGTTGGAAGGGATCATAAGGATCAAGCCCCCCTTCATCCTTACCCCAAGGCTCTCAACTGCTAGCACTCTATGCTCCAACACCTCCCCTCCATTGCTGCCCTCCTGAAGAGCCTGAAGCCATCTGTCAGGGCACACCAGCCATGGATCTCATCCCACCAGCTTTTGCTTATGCCAGTTGCTTCTTGCTCCTCTTATTTATTCCTCATGCTGCGTGTGTTAGTACAGAGACATTTCAAACATGGTGGAGCAGACTTAAGGACCTTGCTAGCACTCCATCCCTCAGACCCCCTGGTGTCCTGCCCCCAGGCTTATCTTTACTGAGCCTGGTTTTATCCCTTTCCCCCTTCAAATCTAGTTTAAAGCTCTTTCAGTAAGCCCTACTAACCCCTGCACAAAGATTCTTTTCCCCCTGGTCCGTCACCAGCAGGCCTGGTGTTGTGTAGACTGACCTATGGCCAAAACCGCCAAAACTGCGGTGAGGCTGGGCTCAGAGCTTGCTGTTGATCTGTTGGGTGTTGCCTGCAGTGTCTGCCTGTTCCTTCCCTGGAAGCAAAGTGGAGAATACCACTTGTGCAGTAACCTGACACCCCCAGGCCCTGAAGTCTTTCCTGAGCTCCTGCGGCTTCTTACTGCAAATTCACCACTGCCCGTCTGTGACCCCAGGGCTGGCCTGTGTCCTGAGGGGTTGGTTTCTTCTATGGGGGAGCTTGGTCGTGGTGGCTCCTGGGCTCACGTAGGACTCCTTGGCCACTGACATCTACTGCCCGCTACCTTCAGCTCTAACAGATGACAGCAAGCCCAAAGAAGGTGTTTGGTTCACTTAGGTGGAATTGCTTGCACTCTATTTAGCCAGTCCTTTACATGCCTGGGCTTTGTCTGAAAGAGCACGCCTGCTCCCAGTGCCGAAGCAGCCGCTCACCAAGGACCCCCCAGCCCCATGTTGGGTGGTTTGAGGTCACAGCCCCTCAGCCCAGCCATGGAGTTCAGTGGCTGGAACTGAGCTGGCTCTGTGTGGCCTGTCCCTGGGCTGTAGGAGGTGGGAGGGGGTCTGCTGTGCCCAGCAACCAGTGGCATCTCCCACCCACCCTGACAGAGTCAAAAGCAAGGTGCAGGATAGGTGCAGCAGGGCTGCAGTGATGGGAGAGACGCAGTGTGCTTGGAGGGCAAAGGTTGAGGGCAGGGCAGCAAGGACAGGGCAGAGCCCTGCATAGGGAGCGCACGGGGCACTCATCTGTGGCTGCTCGAACCGGCTTTGTCTGGCCAAAGTGGGTTTGGGGCTTAATGACGATGTTCTTGGCCTCTCTGGCATTGTCTGTGCAAGGACATTCCCGGAAATCGATGTCCTGCTGCCAAATGCATTGCTGATCTAGATTAACTGGGGATTTGGCCTTGAATGTTGCATTTGGCCAGGTCCAGCAGAGCACTTTGCTTGCCTCAGGACTGTATGCTCCTTGAAAAAAAGACAGACTTTGAATGTGTATGTCCTGGGATCACCTTGTCCAGCCTGAGTTGTCTGGAGGGTGATGTCACCTGTGGCTCTCTGGATCCTTTTAACAGAAGTTCCCTCTCCTGCCTCCATCACTCGGAGATCCTCCGGGCTCACGCTCAGCCTGAAACACCACAGTAGTTGTTTACTTCCTTTGATGGGGTTTGGGTGTTTCTGAAGGTCTGACTTCTCTTTGCTAAATCGATGATGCTGAGGGGTTTCACTGTTTCAGGTGCCAGGACCTTCTCACTCTCGTCGCTGTGAGGGGAGTTTGTTACTACTAGCTTATAAACTGAGCTGGAACAGCAGATACTGGCTCTGAAAAAACATCACTTCTAAACACAAAGTTTGGAGAAGTGTAAATGCTGTTTAGCATGGATGTATAACGTGCATCAAAGGAATTGTGTAGCCGTAGTGCCTGTCGCTCTCGGCTGACTGCCGAGGGTACGGAGCTGCTGAGGCTGAAATGTGGGTGCCAGTGCTATAATGTTTTGGTCCAGGCAGACAAACCCAGTGCAGGTCTGCTAGCAGAAAATCAGGACTGTGTCCATCCAGTGTGGAGGAGCAAGGTGGACTGATCCTGTAGAAACCCTTGACGTTCCCATGGAGAACCCTAACAGAAGCATGGGGAGCTTCTGGATTAATGTGAAACTCAGCTCACAGGACACAGGCTGTTTGCTTTGCAGTCACAGGTATGGCACTGTGCAAAGCCCTTGCAGTCTCAAACTGTGAAACCTGTGGTGTCTGCCACAAGCAGAGAAGATAGTCTAACATGTTACTGCTTCTGGATATTTTTCTAAAGCTCAAGGAAAACAGTGTCTTTGAACCTTGTCTGCTGCCAAAACGCTAATCCTTGCAAAATGAAAATTACCATCTGTCCCTCTGATCGGTGACTGGCATCTGTGTCTAACTGCTCTGGTGGGTTTGGATGGGATATTGGACAATGCACATGAACGCGTGGCATTTCCATGAATATTTGGTTTATGTTCCTCCACAACATTATTATGTATGACATCTGGCATATATAATAATTTAACACAGCCATTTAATTCTCATTTCTGTTTCACAGAGAGCCAGCGTGTAGGTATTCCACTTCTTCTACTTGACTCTCCTGGAAGCGGTAGTGCCTATAATGACTGTGACAGTGCCTTTCTCTAGCTAATCTCATTATCATTAAAATCTTCTGAAATCTATGCTACTTCAGTGCAGCACTTTCCCCTCTATTTGCCCTTTTGTGTATCCAAACCCAAGTCACTTTGTGACTCCCTTGTCTGTTTTATTGCACACATGGTGATATAAAAATATCATTGAGGTATCTCTTCAGACTTACAACCTGCACTTAGAAATCTTTTTTAATGTTTCCTTGCATGGACTGTTTATCACTCATAATGGGTTTTTTAAACAACCTTTTTATTACCCTGAAATGGCTGAAGGAGATGATCCTCAGCAGTTGATAAACCAAAAGGAATCTGTTTGAAGTCGACAGAATGATGCTGACTTTACCAGCTCAAGAAATGGTCCTTGACAGCACTGGAACAGCAGGATGACTGACTCCTGAGTTATATAACTTTATGGGAAAACTCAGGTGAATTTGTGGCAGGGAGGAGGAGCAGAGAGATGCTTTTTATCTGGTCTTCAAAGTAGCAACAGCTCTCCAAAATTAATGGCATGTTCTTCCTTTAAAATGTGGTTTCTTTGGGCACCATTTACTGATAATTTATTTTTTTTTAGTCTTGTCCCAAACCAAAAGGTTGTTCTGCTGCCTCTTTTGGGGTTTGGATTCAGTAGTCTGTATAGCAGGAGGAGTTTCTGGGGAAAGGTGTTGCAGGGTCTGTGGCGCAGAGTTTCTCCTGCTCTGAACTGAAATGGAACACTTATAACGTGCCTGATCTTTGCCATAACAAATGTGTTCTTGCGTGTAATAGCGCCTTCAGCGGGGTAGGAAGTAGCATTGCTGCTTCCCCCCTCCTCCCCTTTCACTTCCAAGTGCAATGGAAGGACAGAAACCCCAAAGAAACGGTCCCAGCTCAAAGTTCTGTGTCATTCTGATGCTGTACCACGGTTTGTGACATTTGCTCCTAAGGTGCTAGATAAAAACCTCTCTGGCCTGCAGAGACTTTTGCTCCAGCCCTGAGGCCGTGTCCCCTCCAGGGATTCCCGAGTCACAGACCTGGCTCTCCCAGCAGCGCAGGCACTGCCCAAGCAGTGAGGGGATTCTCTCCACTGCTCCCTGCTGCTGCCTGGCCCTGGGAGCAGAGCTCTAGCTGAGCTCTTCTGCCTCCAAGGCTGCTTGTCCTTGGCAATTGCAGTGACCTTCCAGCTTGTCCCCCACCATGCAGCAGGCACAAGGAAGGCAAGGCTGCAGCAGGCGAGGGAGCATCCGGTGTCCCCAGAGCTGTCAGGGCTGCGTGTAAAACCTCGTTTTGTGGTGAGCAGGCTGCCCAAATTTCACTGCTGGTGAAGTTAAGGGGCAGCTTTCTAACCCCTGCCAGCTGGGTGCCTCCCCCCGCTGTGCTGGCACGTTGTCCGGGCTCTGCAGAATCCCACCAGCACCTCTGGCTGTTGCCGCTCATCTGCTGCTGGCAGATGTTCAGTCTGGGGAGGTGGTGGGAGCCAGTGGCCCCCTGTGTCCCAGCCTGCATGCTGTCCTTGAAAAGCACAGCATCCTCAGGAAGGTTTTGTCCCTCCTGCTTATAGACTTGCAGAGGGGAGGAGGGAACTCTGGCCCGGGTTCTGCAGGCTTTCAACTTGTGTGTCAAGCTGTTCCTTTGCGGAAGTTGCTGGTAGGATTCATTGTGAACACTGCTCTTTCACTGTAAGGTGAAAGCCAAGCAAAGTTTTAAATTTCCAGATGCAGAATTTGGAGAACAAAACCCTCCAGAAGCTGAAGGGCAGCTCACAATGGGCTTTTACTTTGAAGTCAAATTCAGAAGAAACCAAAGAGACCATTTTCAATCCTGGGAAGGTCAGGCTGTCGATGCCTCTTTGATGTTGCCTCATAATGGCTGTTAGGTTAGTTGAGTTCCATTAACGTCTCCATGCAGCTCTCGACCTGGAGACTTTTTTCCTCAGGAGTAATTTTACAGTGTATTTCCAAATGCCCCGTTTACCCTTTAGCGATGGCTGGCTTCACCCTTTCGTGTACCTCAGTGAATACAGAGTACACAGCACCTTCCTGTTACCTTGGGCTAATGAAGTCATCCTTTTGTAAGCTTCCTGGCTTCTTCCCAACATCTGTTTGCAGACCACAGGATGCTCAACACGCACGTGCCCGACTCGTGGGGAATCCAGCCTGATCATCTCCAGTATCTGGAGTCTTTCCATGGTTACAAGCTTGTTTTATTGATTGCTGGAGATGTGCTCATGACTTTTAAAAAACATTTATGGCTTTTGTTAAAAGTTATTTAATTCAGGCGTTGACAGGATGGCTCCTGGCAGCATTCCCCAAGTCTGAGCACTGCACAGACAGGGAGTAACGGGCACTGTGGTAGTGAAGAGCATCCTGCAAAGCTTTACGTGTGTGTGTGCAGCTTGCACGCTGCGGAGTCCAAGGGCTTCCATGTTGATATGTAGGGTTTTTTTAAGTGGCTTTCTGAACTACATGGTGAAATGTGGTTTAAAATAAAAAGAAACATGATTATTTTTGAAGCTGAAGAGGACAAGCATGGCCCTTTTTGTAGAGTCTTGTTTATTTTAATCAATAAACAGACACTCGGAAGATACAAAGCACTTCTTTATGCAGAAAACAGCAGGGAAGAAATCTGAATGGAGTGCAGATATAGGGGATTAATGAATTAGTGGCACAAAGGAGAAATGAAAGCATGTACCAGTGCCGGAAAGAGACTGAACGGTCCCTTATCTTTAAGCTTGTCAGATAGCAGCGCAGTTATTTCTAGACTGACTTCTTAGAAAGAAAACATTGTTCAGTGACAAAAAAATTCAAAAGGCTGTTTTTAATTTGGGAGAAAATGAGGCAATATGAGAAAGCTGTGCCTGGCCTAATTGACTAAATATGTTTTCTTTCCTGAGGCTGGGGCACTGTTTTTACACTGCTGTTAAAACTAGCTGAAGCTGAAAGTTGTATTTTGGGTTCAGTCCCCGAGTCAGTGTGGTTGTGGTGATTTTCACCGCGTGTGAGGTCTACAACAGCACAGAGCCACTCCTCCCTCCTGGCAGACCCCTGCCACAGATCCCTGCAGCTCCCTTCCCTGCTGCTGCACACCCCACATGGGCCTGGTCTCTTGGGTGTCAGAGTATGTCCCACAGCATCTTTCCTCACCCCATGGCAGGACACATCCTGGATGTGGAGGTAGATGAAGAAAACAAGTGATAAAAGTGTTTGAGCCATGGCCACAATGGGAGCCCGTGGCATCATCCCCACACTGCTGACACCTGGGTTTGGTTCCCCCTTGCCATGCTAACAGACTGCCTTCTGTGTGTTTCCTCACAACCAGGACCATGCTTGGTGTTAGATCTTTCCCAAAAGCACCACACAGCCTAAACAAAGCACAGCATCAGCAAGAGTTGTTCTGGTTACATCACACCAGAAGTTCCCACTCCTGCCTCTCATCAGCCCTCATGGGAAGGAGTGCTGCCCTTTCCCTTCCCACCTGCTCACTGAGAAGTGCTTCACCTGCCCTCGAGCTGCAGCTGTTTGTCAGAGGTGAGAACAGACTTTGGGGCTGGAGAGGGACCATGGTGGGCACAGCTGGGACTCTTCTCCCAGATGAGGTGCTAATTGGGTCTTGCTGCCGACTCTTGCACAGCCGAGTGGCTGTGCCTTGGGTGTAGCAGTGCTGGTGGGAGCAGATGTGGTATGGAGTCTAGCCCCTCTGCTCAGGGGAGTGGAGGTTTTGCTTGTGGCTGAGTAGGGTCAGTTACTGCTTTTGGTGGACTTTGGGGTGAGGGGATGTGGCTGTCGCAGCTGCTGGTCTCCCTCTGCCCCTCAGCAGGTAGGGGCTTGTGCTGTGCCCTATGGCTCTGCTTGCCTGGGCTGAGATGGAGAGTGGGCGATTTGGTGAAGGAAACTCCTGATGAAGTGTGAAATGCCAGAGGACCACTGCACCCGCTGGCTCTGCCTGTTTGTCATGTCTCTGCTTGCCTCTGTAAGTAAAACATTCTTGTTTCTTTGCTGCTTGGCTCTGGGAAAGCTTTCAGCCAGAGCACAGGTTCGGGTTCACTCGGGTGGTGTTACAAACCTTTTGATGATTTTGTCAAAAAGTAATCTGTTACTGAAAGTTTGCTGCTGGGGGGACAGCTGTTACTGCATGTGCCATGTCAGATGGTTTCTTGGCTGTTGAGAGCGGGTGCTGGGCTGGTAGGACACTGGTCCTTGCTCAGGGCGCTAGCAAGCTTGGTGTTGTTGGCTTTGGGGAAGCTGAGTGGTCCCTTCTGTGCGCCCCTTTCCTGGGCACTGCTCTGGTGTTACCAGCTCGTCCTGTCTTAGTAAAGCCAATGCAAGGGCTCAGCTTAAATGTGCCATGGATGTTGCTTCTTCCTTCTGCAGTGACAAGCTAATCTGTGCTTCTCATGGGTGTTTTGGTGTCCTTTTTAATGGTGTGTTGAAAGAACATGAGATGTATTTGGTTAATACTGTATGTTCTCCTTTAAAATGATGAACCAAACAAGAACAAGGCACTGTGCAGCTGGGACGTTATTTAAATCTGTTTGGAAACCTCATGCTAATATTTAAATTGCTTCTCATTTTAATTGAAATATTTACTTCTGGGAAGGTGGAAGATAGAGGCATTGCTTGCAAACCTTCGCTGCATTGACACAGCCGGGGTGGGTGATAAACACCAACCTGCAGAAAAAATAAATATGTAGAAGTCTTCTCTGGAGGCTCAGCAGTGAGAAACTAGTGAGCTAAAATGTTTTAGTTGTGTGTTGGAAAAATTAGCAAGAGCCTGCATTAATTGAAATTCAGTTCTTCATGTATATCAATTCCTTATCCTTCTGGGATTCTTCGCAGTAAGAAAGAGAGCAACAGATTAAGCTAAATGTTGGCAACGACAGAGATAAATTGAGGGTTTAAAGCCTGTGTTAAGACAAATTACTACTAAAAACATGCTTGCTCTTTTTTTCTTGACTTCTTAAAAGACCACATACTCAGTAGTGCGACACACCTGCTGTTTGTAAACCTGGCTAGGGCAGGTACCAAAGGGAATTAAGCTTGGTGGATGTGGTCCTGTTAACACCTTTTCTTCCATGACTTGAAAGCGGATGCTGTGGCACCCTTACCCTGTCTATTCTCAACGCCTTTCCTTGAATCTCCTCTGCCATGTTATCCGTTACAAAGACCTGACAGTGTGTGGTGAGCCAGAGCAGACGGCTGCTGGTGCTCTCTGCCTCCCCTGGTCTCAGCCAGCCCTTTGGCTTTGGCACAGCCAGCACTCTGGCTGCCTGTGTAGCTGGGCTCCGGTGCTGCTGCTGTCCCCATTGTGCACCGAGGTTGAAATTGGGAGGATGTCTTTTGTGGGGACAAAAAGAAGCCAGTCTTACGGGCTTTGTGGTGTCTTTGTAACAAAGCGTGTGTTTTATGTGTGCCATGTGTAGAGTAAGCCTATTTGGTGGTGGTGTTCTGCTAATTTCCATCCCCTTCTACCTTGCAGAGACTTGTTTAATCTACAGCCTGCAATCAGGCTTGGTAATATTAGTAAATTTTAAATCAGCGTAAATAAAACAGAAATTAAACCCCAAGAAAGCAGGAATGATTTGAACATGGGTACTATCAGAGGCTTTAGCTGCTTCCTGCTTGTTGCTGACACACTGGAAACTATTTATAGAGCGTGTGCGTGCTATTGTTTCTAACTGAAATATGTGCACTGAGTGTTTTGAGACCTGGAGCCACCCCAGTAGAAGCAGGAAGGCTGTGCTGTCCTGTTAGCGATACTGATCAAAACGCACACGTAGTCTGAATCATGCTGTGTGGCAAAGGACAGTTCTCCGGGGTCAGGGCTGAGATGTTTCATGTCACACATTGAGAAGCAAGTGGAATTTTTTCTCTTGCTGGATGTGATTTCCCCCCGCCCCTCTCCCCCAATCCCAGTAAGATGGTTAAAAAGTGTTTTATTGAATTAGGACAATCAGAAGCTTGTAGCCCTGTGACCTCTGCTGTGGAATCCAGAGGCTGAAGTCCAGGGTGCAGGGGATTCAGTAGCCACATGTGAAGAATAGCTAGCCTCTGCGTACTGGGATTCTTCCTGTAAGGGTCTTTAGTTTCAGCTCAGCATCATTGTGTGGGTCAGCATGTGTGTGTAGGGAGCTGCTTGTGACTCTGCCATTAAACATGTGATGGGAGAGGTGGAGCTGTGAGTAAACAGTGAGGTCTGGGGTCGCTTTGGTGTCTCTGCTCGGAGCCTCAGGGTGAGCAGCCTGTGGGCAATCAGGCAAGGAGCATGGCAGGGGCTGGGGTGATGCTGTGCCCTGGGTGACAGCCCTACTTTTCAGCACATCTGACTCTGTACACCTGAATAATTGCCGAAAACACTATGCAGCGGAACATGGTTGCAGATGGTGTGTTGTGGGACAGGATGGCCCAAGTCACACCTTGGCACAGTGAAAACCTGCCTGGGATTTCCTACCCGCAGGTCTGACCACTCAAACCTGCAGCTGCACTGGGCTCTACTTGCCAGCATCCAGGATTTACCTATAGACTCATTGCAAATGAAACAATCAGCATCTGCATTTGCAAGTAAACAGTTGTTAAATTTGCCCAAATATTCAATTTGTTCCATCCCAAGGATTTCCAATCAATATTGCATCCTAGCAGAAAAATAACATAGTAAGCCATTATTAGAATAATGTTGTGTTCATTTGTTGATGCTCACAACTGACAGCAAATCTTTTTTTTTAATTAATTCTTGGATTAGTTAAATAAAAGCCATTCTCATTTTTCATTCTGCTCTTTTAAAAGTTTTATTATGTGCCTAGTACCGATAAAATTGGTGTAATTTTATGTTCTGATGCTATGTAACTTATTTCTCAGCACTGTTGATGCAGACCTACTGTTATTTTTGGCAGTTAGTTGAGTGCAAATAGCAGTGTTGGTGGAAACAAGTTGTGTTGGAAGTTCCACGCTGCATGGTTCTGATTAAAGGTATTTTGCATATATGCTAATCCTGTTGCAATTTCCAACCTGGCTATATTTACACTTAGTGTGTGTCTCGCAGGGTGTGATTAAAAAATGAAGCAGTTTAGCTTTCTTAACTTGAAAGTGGTACGCTGACACTGGCTTATGGTTATCCTATAAGCCAAGAACCTTTCTTGCCCAACTCCGGAGAACATCAGTGTATGGTTCCCATCTTCTTTTCTAATTATGCCTGGCCATATATTTACATCAGTAGCAAATAAAGCATCAGCTACAATCCTTGGCCAAATATTGCAGAAAGTACGTTGAAAATATTGCTGTGTCTGTTGTACATGCAGAGTTGATGGAGGTTGCATAAGCATTTGTAATAAACCTTTACTTTAAAAAAATATCAGAACTTAATGCCTCTGTGGATATGAGCAGAAGAAATTTGGGGCTTCTGTTTGTTTGCCCTCTTTATTGTCGCCCATTGCTGCAGTTTTAAATGAGAGATGGAAAGACAATTTGTGTGTGTGAGTGTAATTAGTGCGAGGAAGAAAACAGGCCTAGAAAGGATGTTGCTTCACCTTCAATCTCATAACAAGCAAGCAACTATAAGCTGAAATTGCAAAGCTGCTGTACTCTGAGCTAAACCAAACCTTTGTTGATGAATGCTGCTTTGGTAGTTGCAGTTTTAAAATTTTTTTTCCTAAGTTTTCTTAATTTGGGACCCTTTGAATGCGACCTTTTTCCATAAGTGGGTTTTGACAGAGCAGGAGGGGGATGTTCTTGTCGGCATCTAATATTTGGTACCTTGCCTCTCCCCCAGTGTGCCTAAGTGCCCTGAATTGCAGCCCATGAAATGTATTGATCTTGCTTAGCAATGTAATTAACTGTAGAGATGCTTAGGTACTAGTTGTGGGCATCAATGTAAAACTCAGACTAAACAAAGCACTAGATAATAACCTAGAAGCCCATGGGAATATCCTGTGCTATCAAATTGCTGGTCTGGAGATCCTAACAGGATTTCTGTCCCTGGCAATTAGGATTAATCCTGTTCACGGCTGGTAAAGAGTTGTCAACAGCAGAACTTCTGGTCTCCTTCCTGAATGAGCATTAGGAGAAATGAATGTGTGATTGAAGCTCAGGCCCAATTCACCCTTCAAAAAGGAAATTTAGTCGTGGCAGTGGAGGGAGCAATGACATCTCTAGTACTGACCAAAGAGCTCATTGGTTGCAGAGGTATTTTGGGTTTAGAGGAGGTTTTGGTATCTCAAGGTGTGAAGAGGGCTGATTTATCCTGCTGGGTTTTTTTTTTTTGTTTGTTTATTACAGTCACATTTGAGAATGCAATTCATTTTTGTTTCCATGAGCTGTTGATGACTTTCCCACTGCACAGCTATCTGGCACTGGGAATTGCTCCATCCGCATCACGCCAGGGCCGTTAAGGACTGCCAGTTGTGCAGCCTGTCTTTATTGCTTTGTTCCTCTCTTTCTCCTGGCTTGCTTGTGTGTGGCAGAAAGCAGGGACTTGCATTCAGCACTTCTCTGCGTGTTCTCCCTCACACACCATGAAGGTTTTAATAGCAAGCTGCTGCTGTCTTTGACATGCTTTGGATGCTTGTCTTGTGCGCGTCGGAGACAAGCAGGTGAGAATGGAGCTGCTGTAGACAAAATGGGTTAGAAAATGTCCATTACATTTTGTACTGGAACTTGAAAATTAGTCATGCTTAATTTTAATGTAATCTCACCGTAAACTCACTGTAAACTCTTCTAGCTGAGGTGATTACAGGTGAGTACCTTCACAGAAGCCTCCTCCTCCAGTGTGTGCTGCACTGCTGATGCTCCAGGGCGCTTTCTGCTGCGTGAGCTACTGCGGGGATGGTGAGCTTAGGAGTGAGGGTGGATGGAGGTTGCAAGTTCTGTGATGTAGGAGGACAGGCTTTCATTAATCCAGGCCAGTGTGTACTAGGTACGCTCCAGATGCAACCTAATATTGTAGTAATCAAATACAAACACTAATTGGAATGAAATTTGTCACTAGTATTCCTGAAGATGGAAATAATACTACTACTAGATCCCTGAACGCTATTAACTATGCCAGGAAAATCCTTGCAAATAGACATTTTGACAGACTATGTAGTTAGTCAATGGCAGACTGGCAGCTACACAGTTTTAAGCAAAATTAAAATGCTTAATTCTTCCCTCCTTTCTGGAAAACCTTATGCACATTTGTAGCCTGCCAGTTTTCTGAGCAACGTGTCGATGCTCCATACTGAGGGGAGAAGTACATGCTCATTTGGGTCACTTTTTCCCCCCCATCTGCTGTTGAATATTAATGACGTAAATTGCTGTGTCAAAATATTAAATAGTCATAACCTGTATAAGAAAGGAGTTTTATTTTAACCTTTGAAAACTATATTTACGTGTTTTAGTATATATGAATAATGCATAAAGTCAGACACTAAGGTTATTTTCAAAGTCAGTCATTTCAGGATCAAGCTGTAGAAAACAATAAAAGAGTGGTTTCTTTTCTCTTACTCTCCCCCTTTCTTTAATTCCCCAGGATTCAGGAAATAGCATTGAAGTCTTATGCCATTGGGATTTCTCTCTAAACTTCAAAGCTTAATTTAGTCTCTGCTGGAATGGAGAGAGGCATAAAACAGGCACAGTGGAATCCATTTAAATGAGTGACTGTGGCCAAAATACAGTTTCTAAGAAAACAAATGTTCTGTGCAGTCTTTGAATAAGAGCCACTCCACTGGGGTGGTGGGTGCCCATGTGGCCCTGCCGAGCTGAGCCTGCCCCGGTGTGGGGCCAGTGGAGCCCGGCTGGGGATGTGGGAGGGGGTCCCATCCCTGCATGGCTCGAAGCAGGGCTGAGCCTCCCAGTCCCTCCACAAAGGACGTGGGACCATCTGCCCGTGCGGTCACACGTGCCCATGCTAACATGCGTTGAGCAATTTTCCAGAACATCATTTTAATAGGCTAAGTCAGCATGGAAGATTTGGTTTATTTTCCAGCGTATTTGATGCTTCATGAAGGATGCAGTTTTACTTCAGACCGCTCCTTTATAACCCTACTCGTCAAAGAAATGTTCTTGTCATTAGCAAGGTGTTTCCTTTAAATCACATCCCTATCTGTATTTTTATCCATTGTGACGTGAATTTTCTCCTACGAAATGAGCTGTGTAATTTTGCTAAGGCAGTGTTAAGTGCTTTATTTTAGAAGCTTTATAGGTTAATGCAGACTTTCGACATATCTTAAAAAACTAAAGGCTATGATCATTTGTTCTGCCTCTGCAGTGGTTTTATGATAATTGCTTGTAATCCAGTCAGTGCATATCTTCAGGAAGTACTCTAGCTACACAGTATTTCTTCTGACCCACCCCACTGATGCAGAACTAACCTTGAAAGTTCTCTCAATGGTCCACAAGAGAAAATGATTCTCCCCTTCATAACTGTAAGAGCTTGTGGTTCTGTAGCATCTCCTGCTTGCAAACCTCAGCGCGTTATGGTCAGCGCTTTAGATGGGCAGAGCAATATCCAGGTGGGCAGCCAGTTAACCCTTGCAGAGGCAGGATTCGAAGGATCTCTGGCGAAGGCTTTTGTGAACCTCCAGCCTCAGAGAAGTCCCTTCTGGTGCCCTCAGGAGCCAAACTGGAGGCTGTGGACCACCCTTCCTGAGCTGGTCCCCAACCACAGGGAAGAGGTACAGCTCCACAGTAAAGGGCAGGGCAAGGGGGAAGACCAGCCTGATGAAATAGCATTAATTAGAATTGATTTAATTTTAAAATCTTGGTGCCCATCACGCCATCTTACCTATTGCATAAAACATTCCATTTTAATAATGCACTTTAATCGTATCTCTTCATTTATGGGAGTGCTTGACACAGTTTCATGTGGCTGAGAACAGCCATCCTTCTCTTTGCTGCTCTTACAGATGGCTTGGTCCAAAATGCCTACCCGTTAACGATGCCCGTGCCCCCATGTGTCGAAATGATGTACCTTCTAGTAGGTTGCTTGCATCTTGAGCATGTGTATGAATTGCTCTATGTGTAACAAAGCTGGCATTACATAATGGTGCTACTTGAGAGCCCGGCAGATTGAAGCTGGAACACTGTTCAGGTGACAGGCTGAGTGTTGTGACAGGGAAAATCTTCTGAGAACCATTAATTGGAAATAAATAGATGCTGTAAGGAGCAGAACAAATGCTGAGATAGACATGGGTGCTGGTCTGAGTATGAAGCAAGCTAAAAAATGCCTTCCTCCAAGACATTGTGGTTCAAAGGGGAAGAGCTGATTTACAGTCCATTATAATTTGTACATCTGGAAATTTGTTAGAGTAATTAAATGCTAATATAAAAAGGAGATTCAAAGGGATAGCTTCCTTAAAGATTACTCTCAACTACCCAGGGTCAAAAGTAAATTATAAGTAATGCAGTGGAGAAGTTGGATCTTTCTGGCTGAATAAATGTCACAACTGAGAAAAGCGGTAACTCAACTTTCTATATTTGAACATCTCATTATATTCTGGGCCATTGAAAGACACATTAGGTTCCAGAGAGGTGACACGTAAGGTCTCACGCTGATAATCCATCCTTTAATTATTTTATGGAGGTTAATGTTGCTGTAGTAGAGTAGTAGCTTGGTCTTAGCAGTGAATAATAGGTTTTAGGAGAAATGAGTTTAATGGAAAATTAATAAAGCAGCGCAGAATGGCTGAATTGCACACGAAGGCTGGTGGTGACGTTCATGCTTTTTTAGTGTTGCTTTAAACACTTCATTTGCAGCTGGTTTCCAGGAAGCAAAACCGTTCCCTCTCCTATTATGTCCTCTGTTCCCAGTAAGGTTTGCCTCTTTGAATTCCACCCCTTCCCACACAGAAGAGAGGGAGCGCACTTGAGGAATAAGCAGACCCCTAATTGAGATGCCAACCCAGTCTCCATCAGTTGTGTCCCATCTGTGTGTTAGAAGTTTTCCAGGACCTCAGCCTTGATGGGACAGAGTGGCTTGTTGTTCTGTCTTCAAGCCAAGTCTGGCAAACCTTGGTTTTGGTGTTGTGCCATTATGGTGTGCGCCTGCGGTAAGCTTAGGCCCACGTGGAGGTTTCGTGTCTCTCCTGGTTTGCAGGGAGCATGGCTGCCTGTGCTGCTGCTGCCTGTTGACTTTGGGCATGTGATGGAAGAGCCTGGTTGCTCAAGCTATTGGAGCACTCTTTGCCACCATAGACCTTGCACAGCTTGCAGAGACATGGTGGTGGAGGGAGTGGTCTGCGAGCGTTTTACTCTGTAGGTCCTGGCAGCAGCTGTTCTGGAAGGAGGGGAGAACTGCAAACTGGGGGCAGCTTCTGTCTTCAAGAGAAACCAGTCAAACTTGGTTGTGTGGCTGGAGGTTGTTTTGAGCTCTTGGGTCAACAGGAGAGTGGTCAGGGTAACCTCAATGCAGATATGTGTGCAGCGGGACAAAATGTAGCTGCAATTTAACAGGGAGTCAGGATTCCAACTTGTTAACTGGGACAGTTGTTTGCTTTGAAGAATTCAAGAGTTAAACTCTTATCCTTTTTCAAATGTGGCATCTCTGCTCTTTCTAGTTGCCTGCTGATGACTCATCATAGCCTTGACTTCCTGAAGAAAGCCAAAAGCTTGAGGGAATTGCATGCATGTTTCCATTTCTAATATGCTGCCATTGAATTCAAAATTAGAAGGAAAATGTATGTGGAGTGAACATCAACATGGCTTTTAACAGCATGATAGCTTATTTTTTTTGACTAAAACATCCTGTTTAATTAAAGCTCAGTGTGATAAGCATAGAGCTTGTTGAGTATAGGAAAACCTCCCTTGCAGAGAAATTGCTTGGGTTTGGTTTTTCAGTCATTTTCTTCATCTGCCCCTATGTTTCATTAAAATGGATGCAGGGGGAGAAATAATTCAATAAAACCTAACGTTTGCCAATAGGCTTCTACTGTGTCACAGTCCCAAACGCAACTTAATTTGGCTGATTTTAGTAGATTTATTGCTAGTGTCACTCTCTGACCTGGCATGAAGCAGAAGAGTCTCAGTAAAATTTGGTCCAAAATCTGTGCTGGATGTAACAGTCTGCTTCTGCAGAGCTCTTCTGTGCTCAGTCCAGGTGGCAGTTTTGGACTCTGACCATTGCTTCTCCTGCCCGGATACATGGGGACATTTACCTGGGCACCTTGCAATGGGTAAGTGTCTCAAATGGTATGTTACATTGGGATATTCTCGATTCAGTAATAACCCCATGGAGGGTGGGAAGGATGAGCAATCTCTAAACCCAGTTCTGGGGAAGATGGGACAAATATAGCTACCTGAGGCAATTTTGTGGGTGTTAACCTGCTAGAAGTCTTCTGTGGTCAGAGGGAGGTGACCTTCCAGGAAAGGAAAGAGATGACAAAAGTCCTACAAAGCTATACTAGGCTAGAATGGCAATATAATAACATGTCATTCTTGTAACCTTGCTGTTCTGTGTCAGGCCCGAGTTCTGGTCTGTGGTCTCATGCACACGATCCCATGAGGATGAGAGCAACTTCTTTCTGTGAAGTAGTTGTGCATCTTGTGTAGCCTGGGCCACGAGCCCCATGCATCAACAGCAGCCGGTGCCCAGAGGGACTTTAGAGGCTTTCTAATGCCTGGTTTAGAAAAGGACCTGCTCTTTACTAAGTCACAGTAAAGACGATGGTAGTCCTGCCTTCTGCTGTCCTAGTTTACCCACTTCATGCTTAAGTTTCTGTTCCTGTGTGTTTATCCCCTCTGTGTTTCTGTACCTGTGTGTTTATATACTGTCTTCGGTGTTTGCTTCATGCCTCCAACAATATTGTGGTTTCTCAGGCTAGCAAGGACTTGTGGAGATAATACCAAAACCCTTGTGAACCAGCTCAACTGCAACCCTGCACAGCTTCCCTATGGTCCCTGGGCCTTTGCTGCTGGGGGAAGAATTGGAGAGTGGAGATGGGGGCTCGAGAGCCTGGCAGCAAGGCTTGTGCCAGCTGGGGTGGGTTCCTGAGCATAAAGACAAGCGGGGGTGGAGGGCAAACAGGGAGAGACTCAGGCCAAAGTCTGCTCAATGTCTTGTATTTTTTTAAAGAGTCAATGATACACAGAAGAAGTCCAGCTCCCTTTATATAAACTTCTTGTTTTATTAAAACTAGTATTTTCACTCGAGTTTTTAAGGAATCCTTTATTTCACGTGAACAAAAGCATCTTGCAGCAGGGGACCCCTCGGGCTGTGTGGTTTAGCCACCTCCAAGCTGCCCCATAGGCAGGACCACGAGGCTGCCCCTGCATCCTCCGCAGCGCACACATGGCCCAGCACAGGAGGGAGTAAACCCCAGGGAGCTACACGAAGTAGGAAATAAAATGTGCAGCCGCCCCTCTTCTCCCACCCATCCAGGGCTGCCTCTGTGCCCCTGAGGCCAGGTCTTGGCTCTGTTTGGGACTGGTGGTGCCCAGGGGTTTGCACCCTGGGCCATGCTGAATTCCTGTGTTTTCCTAAGGTCCCAGCCATGTATCTCGCTGCAGGGGATGCTGCGGCTGCCCACTTCCCTGCCAAGTGTGTGTGGCCCAGGGCTGTGCTGCTCCGAAGCCTGGGGTCGGTCCTGAAGCATCTCCTGCTCAGCATCCAGGGCACCTTTGCCCAGCTGGGCCTTTTCTCCCCTTGTGTCACTGTGGCAGGGGACCTGGCCAGCAAACCCCAGAGCAGGAACTCGTCGGGTTATGTTGAGAAGAAAGCAACTGATTTTCTTCAATGCGCAGATGACAGTTGTTGATGGCTGTTAGGATTTCATTCTTTTTCCCTCCCTCTCTGTGTACATCTGCTGCTGTGAACACCCAAGCAACCCCTGGCAGGTCTGAGGCAGCAGCAGCGGGACAAGGCAGGATGCCCGCCGGGGAAGCGGGGATGCTCCACTGCAGTTCTGAGCTGCTTGTGTAGGGAGAGGCTGGCGCAGGTAGACTCTAATAGCTTTTTGCCTTGGTTTATAACCCAATTTCCATCCTTCGCTGCTTGCTTTCTGAAACGCTTGGTGCCCTGAAGAACACCCAAGAGTGGAGAGGACTTGCACTGCTCAGCAGACTCCACAAGTCTCTTTGCTTGAACTGCTATAAAGCTCTGGTCTTTTTTTGTTTTTTTAAGGAAAAAATTATCTTTTTAAACACAGAAGAGTGTTACCAGGCTATCATCTTGGCACGTACTCTCTGGGCAGCCCTGTGAAGTTTCTTCCCCTCAGGGCTTCATCCACTGTCAGGATGTATCTGTTGATAAGATCTTTCATTTCTTGGGTGAATGGCTCAAAATCCTTTTGCTTAGCACCAGACCGCTTGAAATTCCCATCCCTGTTGTTCTCCACACAGAGCAGCCGGTCCTCTGTCACTGTCATATTCAGGAACTCTACCATTTCCCTCAGCTTGGGGATGAGACTCTGCTTCAGGTCCTCATAGTGGATGATGAGCAGGCGCTTCCCATACTTCAGCCAGTCCAGGACGTGGGATGCCCACCAGGATGCGTAGCTGTTCACAAAATCGGGCCAGTCTGGAGGACCACAAAGCCAGAACAGAGAGACACCATTAGCCATGCTGCCTTCCCAACTGTTTCCCCCACACTGGCTTGTGCAGTGAGGCTGGCGTGGCAGGGACAGGTCTGGTGTTGCAGGGACAACATGCTGGAGCAGCACACGTGGCTGGCTGCTGGGCTATGTCAGCTCCTGGCACAGGGACAGGATGCTCAGCCATGCTGCCCCCACTCACCCCAACTGCTTGTCAGAGCTGGCTCTTCACACACCAGCCACGTGTGTGCTGGGCAGGGGCTGGGGGCGGCAGGAGTGCCTGGGAAAGGGGCTGGCTGGATGCAGGAAGGGGTATGAGCAGGGAAGGCAGCAGGGGTCGCGTGGGCCATGGCTTAAGCAAAGCTTTGCCATGTAACTTCAGGCAAATTCCTTCACTTCTGTGGCTTTCCTACCCTCTTACCTCCATTTCAAATGTAGATGGAGAGGTTTATTTTTTAATATCTATGTAAACAAATAATATTTATATAGTAATGTATTGACTATTTTATTATGTAAATGCAGCATCAAGACACTGATCTTGGCTGGAGCCCAAGGTGTTCCTGACTTCCAAGTCTGCCAAACAACCTATCTTTCTGCATGCCTACCAGCCTGCTTATGGGGAGATGGGATAAGGAAATGGGATTTATAGGAAAGATTCTTCTGTTCCTGGCATGTGGGAGGGATTGTCACCTGCCAGGGTCACTGGGACATAATTTACTGGATTATCTTCCCATCTCTGCCTTGGCCTTTAATGACACCTTGATCTCTATTTGCTGCCTGCAATAATTTAATTTTCCAAGGGTCAGGACAGTCCTAGGTGAAACTTTTGGGCTGGACAAAGAGCATTTGTGGCTGAAATGTAACAATTCATAGCTTGCAGTACAGGAAAGCCATTCCCCCCAGACTTTTTCTCTTTTCTAAGGGCTATTTTGTCTGCTTTTTGATGAATAGGTCTTGAGCTGTGACTGATGAAAGCTGATACATGAACTTGGGAAAGAAATTTGCTGTGACAGAGGATGCTCCCCCCCCCGCCCCCCAGCCCTATGCTGCGTGCTGTGATGCCTGCAATGCACACGGGGAGAAGCACAAGCTGAATCCCTCCTCTGCTGTGGGGTGCAGCAGCATGTGTGGTGCGGAGGCTGTGGTCACACCATCCAGCTTGCCAGCCAAGTGTGTGACAAGTCAGAAGTCTTTCCCTGTGTCCAGGGAACAGGAACTCTCAGGTCCCCTTACTGCTATTATCCTTATTTATCTGCAGTGCAGTAGAACCTGTGCAGTGCTGTAAAATTTCCTTCAGGAAATGTCATGCTCCATTGAATCCTCCAAATCTTAAATTAGATTTCTCACGGTTATTACATGCTGCAGGGGCAAATTTTCTTCACCTGACATAGCCTGGCAAATGGGCTGTACGCAGGGGTGTTGCACCCGGGCAGGTCTTCTCTGCCTGTCAGCAGTGTTGCTGCACTGCCCTCCTCTCTGCGATTGGGATGTGTGGCAAGACCACAACCACTCCCAGAGTGCAAGTCTGAGTGCTATTGGGATGGATCTCAGCTGCGGTGGGACTCAAGTCCCACCGAATTTGTTTGTAGAGGTCATTTGCGTCCCTCTGTGTCACCCCCTCCCCTGCACGCTGATAGGTTTCGAATGGTGTCCAACACAGCAGCGGGCACCCCCAGCCCGTGCGGGGCCCTGTGTTACCTTTGCTCTTCCAGTTGCGGTCGGTGGCGTAGCCCAGGTGCCCAGCGTATTTCCTGTTGAACTCGGCCATCAGTGACTTGTAGGGGTTCCTTATCAACAGGATCGCAGAGTCAAACATCTCGATCTCTGTCTTGCCACTCTCATGTGTTTTCACACAGATGGTCCTTCTACTTCTCCAGTGGTCTTTTTCGCCTTTAAAACCTGTTTTACAAGACAGGATTGTTGGCTTTTCCCTCCTGTGCCTTTTCACGCTCCATTTCCTACAGGGGTGTAAAACTGCTATGGGAGTACCAGTCAGTTAAACCCATCGCCCAGGATCTGAGACCAGGGCTGGATTTTATTCCTGGCCTGACACTGACCTGCAAGGCTTAGTGACTTTGCTTGGTCAGGAACCTGTCCTTGTGTGCACTCCATGCTGGTTCCTGGTGGAGCCCCAGACACAGGGAGCCAGGCTTTCCCCTGCTGAGGATGACTGGGGCACTGTGCTGCAGCAGGGCTGTTCTTCACAGGGTCACTGCTTGATGCTTGCTAAGTCTGGTTTTCCCTCAGGATACTGTCCTCCCTGAATAGCTAGTAACACTTAAAAATTTAAGCCTCATGTTTCATGTGCTACTGAAGGGTCTTACCCTTGAGGTTTAGTCAGCTGGGTGTTTCTGGATGGAAGCTGCATGTGTGTGTATGCATGGCAGCACTAGCACAGGTGGCAGGCAGACTTTGCAGGTTGAGAGCCTGACTGCTGTTTTGAATGAAGCTGCCCCAGCCCTGGGAGCAGTTCCTGCTGCCAGCACCGCCTGAGCCGCTCGCTCAGGCATGGCCTTAAATTTCACCAAACATGCTGATGGTGACAGACTTTGCTGGCTCCAAGCAGGATGCCAAGGGTAAGAAAGCATCGTGCCTCGGAGGGGCTCATGTGTCCCATCCCTCTGGATAAGGTACCTTTGTTGTAAAGGGCTCCATCGAAGTAATAACTTCCTGTGTAGTATCCTGTGGCATGCTCTATCAAATGGCGAGCCCAGGTGTTCCCAGCACCAGGAAAGCTCGACAAAGCAACGAACACTTTGGATTTGGTGGTTAAGAATTTCCTGTCCGTGCAGCGGGTGTCTGCAAGTACAGAAGACATTAATTGTTAGCAGCATGGCTTTTTAATAACGCCACTGACAGCTCATGATTATAGTGTTTATTGCTTTTCTTCTCTCTCTTACGAATACAGGATATCAATTTGAGTCCAGTTGTGAGGCAGCTACTCCCCAAAACTAATTCAGCCATAAGAGATTATTCTCAAAGAGTTTCTTCTGGCTTTGTGTTAGGCTGCTGCAAACCATTGTACTTGCCAGCAAGTTGTGATAAAAGCCCCTGGGTGCCTGTTTGTTAACAGCTATTTGCCTGGCAGGTTGGCTCTTCAGTGAAACCCTAAATGTGCCATTACACCTGGAAATTGCGAGTTTTATAACCAGGAGAACCCCTCCTACTGACAGGAACGGTGTTCTGTCAAAACTCCAGGCTGTCCTTCTCCAAGGCAGCACTGAACCCACGTTGCACTCGTCTCCCGTGGGGCTTTCATAAATCCTAACCTGATTTCTTAGTGGGCCAATAAAAGCAAGGATAGGATGAGAACCAATCTTGAGCCTCTGTGATGATGCAAAAAGAAGCCAGGAAATAAAACAGAAATTACTCTCTTTATTCTTCACAGCAGCCTCTGGATGAAGCCTTGGCTAGAAAGTGCCAGCACAGTCCAGAGGAGGCTGTCTTCTGCTGCTTCTGATACCCACAGACATGGGAAGTACTAGTGATGTAATGAAAAAAAGCGCTCCTCTCGCATGATCTTTGCAGTCTGCCTCAACTGAGAGATGGAGGGGGGGAAAGGGGTGTTGGAGAGAAACAAGCCCAGCACCAATCCCTAAAAACACTTTTAATTTTTAAGCTTGTGAGAACTTTCACCCACACACCGATTTGCACAGAGCTTGGTAAAGCTGCCAGTGCCACCTGGGTGGCTTACTGGATGGGAGCCTTACTCTGCTTTATTTTCTGGCTTTGAAACTTGTATGCAGATTAGTATTTCAGAGAGAGATGGCTAGAGCACAATTAAGAGTCTGCAGAGCTGCCTTGGTGGCTGTGTAACATGGGGGCTGGGTGTGGTTTTAAGGAGCAGGATGTGATGCAGAGTATGGGGTCCTTGTCCCCAGCTGCTCAGGGGGCTGCATGGCTCTGGGTATGCCTTCCTGGGCTCTGTCGCCTTTTCTCCATCTGCAAAATAACTGTATTTTTCCAGGGTGGGAGGAGGTTGTGCTGCTTCCTGGGAGAATGCAGAGGCACATATTTATGAGAGTGTTTGCAAGGGGCGATCCAGATAAGGGCCGTTTCCTAAACTCCTGCCTGTGCTGTGATGCCAGCCGCTGTAGCTAAGGCTGCTGTGAGCTGGATGCTTTTACCCACCGCAGGAGGGGATGCAGGGGCTATTTCTAGCAGTGGTGGCTCCGGCCGTGGCCCGGCGAGGCCAGAGCTCGTACCTTGCACCGGCGTCTGATAGACCAGGCAGTATTTTCCCTCGGCAGTGCCGCTGGCGTTGTGCATCCCGGTGCAGAGCAGCCCGTCCGCGCTGTCGTGCAGTGAGAAGCGGCCGGTAGGGTAGCCACAGTAGCACTCCTGCCCTCGGATGACTGCCAAGGGAAACTCCTATGGAAGAGAAAATAGATCAGTGTGTAAATGCCATGGCATTGATGGCCTGCGGGGAATGCTACTGCTACACAAAGAAAAATAAATCTTCTCAAGGCCACTGTCAAGATCAAAGCAGTGTTTGATATATCATGGTAAAGCTCATGCTTATGTTACTACTGTCTTTCACATGGCAATTTCGTAACAAGTGGATTTCAGACACAAACCTCATAAAGCTTGAAAATTTGCAATATTCAGGGTTTTTTCCATTATTCCTAAAAGATAATTTTATGACATTCCTGCAGCACCCAAAATGTAATTCCACCTGCTAAACATTGGTGGGGGAAAATTTCTTATTTGCCCCCAAATGAGTATTTTGAACTGGATCATCTCTCCAACTTCCCTTTCATTGCCCCAAGCTGAGGAGTCAGCTGCCAGGAGGTTTTCCTTATTCAGTTAATTTTACCAGAGTGTTTGTGTAGAGGAAACGTGCCCTTAAACTTAAAGAATTAAGGGAAGAAGGAAATTTAGACCCATCAACTGCTTTAATCCTGTTCAAAAGCAGAAAGCAAAAAGCTGAGCCTTAAAAGTCTACATCTTAGTGTGACTCCTTCCCAGCTTGCAAAAAGTGAACGTGTATGGGGGGCTGATAGAGGGCTTGGGAGCTGTCACATATAGTCTGGAAAAAACACTTAGCAACAGGATCCCAAGGAATTTTTGGCAGATGTACTCAGAGGGACTGCAGAGGCAGACCTACGGCACTGAGCGCAGCTTCGGCCCTGCCTGGTGCCGGGGTGAGCTCAGGGCATGCACAGCTCTGCACGAGCCCCAGCCCCGCCAGCATGGGGGTCCATCCCATGGCACAGGTGCTTCTTGCTTTGTGATACCTTGCTTGGAGGTCCGTGAGATCCAGGCTGACCCCTGCCAGCGTGCAACTGCAGTGGAGCTATAGGTTGACTTCATTGTGAGGAAATAATTCCCAAGGAACACATGTGTCTTTAAGAGATTTCAGTGGATTTGGTGAAAGGTAATTCAGGTTTTGGTACCAGCCTGACCCAGAAGAGGCCATGGGCTGCAAGGCAGCACTACTGTGTGGTAGCAGAGCCTGGGGCTGGGCTGCTCTGCTGATATCGATGAGACTTGAAAGAAGTTTGAACGAATCGTGTGCTAATTATTTGCTGAGGAAATCAGCAGTTGCTTAGAAGCTCAGCAGGAAAAGCATGCTTACTGCTGTGCTGAAATGGGCCCTAAAATGAATTTTTTCTCTTGTTTCCTGGAGGACAGGGGTTCTGCAGTGCCCCTGCAGATGGCTCAGCACCCGGGAATGTGCTGGCGTGCAGGGCAGGCCCGGCACAGCAGCAGGATGGCCCAAGGAAGCTTGGGGGTTATTTGGGTGCAGAGTGTTCAATCCTACCTATTCCGCTTCAGCACTTTTCGTCTTTTAAAAGTCTTTTGGAGCCCGAGAGTTCGTGACAGGACTGCTGAGCAGCTTATCTCTCGCTCTTCCCCACGTGTTCATCTTCTGATAAGGAGTCAAATACAACACATGTGCCATCTGTGCCCAAACAGCCAACATTTGCTTAGCGAATGAGATATGACATTGTCAAAAACTATTTACAGATTTGATCCAAGGGCAAAACAGTTCTGTCTCTGCCTGCAAACAGGAATTTTCCCTTTACGATGAAGCGGTGTTCCTCAGTTTGAGAAATCAGTGAGTGCCCGGCCCTCAAACACAGCTCAGAATAGATATGGGCCTTGCCCCTCACGCCAAGTGGCACTTGCAAGCGACCGACTTCCCTGGAAGGCTGGAGGTGTGAAGAGGCCTAAGCGAGCGCTCCTCTGTGCTCGGGCGGCTGCAGGAGAGCTGGTGGATGCAGTGCTGTTCTGCAGCTGCTGTCTGTGGTTGGGGTAATGGTGCGGGGCCGGGCTGACCCCCACCTGTGCAGCCTTCCTGCCGCTTGGCAGCGAGTGCTTGGAGGGAGAGGAGGGAGCAGGCTGTGCAGCGTGTCTGTGATGGCAGCCGGCACGTCGGAGGGATCATGACAGTGGTGTGGGAGTCATGCTGGGATCCGCAGCGTAAGCTTTTTCTGGATTGAGCTTTAGCGTGTGCCAGGACAGGCTCAGGTGTCCATCTGCAAGTGGTAACTCCCTGAGAGTTGATGTCAATGGAACTATTTGCATAATGATTTGTTAGGTTAAGCCTCAACAGATATTTAAAAGTCTGAAGGGAAGCAGTCATTCTTCCATAGTAACACAGATGATGTGATGATTCAGTCACTGATTTATTTTTTTAATTAGATTGCATCCAGATTAAGAATTATGAATAGAACAAAAATACGCTTATCTGGTTCTCCTCTGATTACTCTGCTAAATTCTTTTCTTTTCAACTTCTGTACTAATTCTCCTATCTGATGCAGTTTGAAGTTTGGGGTTTTCTCTTTCTCAGGCTACCAGAAAGAGTAAGAGATGGAGGTCTAACTGTGGAAGGAGATTTCTCTCCCAAGTAAAAAAGTGTTTCGGTTTTTCAAAAATCAACATGTTCATTTTGCAACAAACCTAAACGTAATTCTTCAAGTCTTCACTGAACTGGATATGCTAAGAGCAAAGAATAAATACCCTAAAGCCAATCATGCCCTTGTGTAAAAATTCCAGCTTGTCTGACGCTGTAATCTGACAGTTCCTCCCTGTGCAGCTACACCCGCTGTGACCCTGACTTACAGTGCCCCTCGACCATTGCTGACATAGTCAGCCAGGCTGTGGTTATCGGCATCAGTTGAGGTTCTGGCCTACTTACTGCCTTTACTGTCTTAAAATATCCAAATGAAGCTATAGAAACACTCTGTGTGAATTCACAATGACGTCTGGATCAAAATCCTGAAGTCTTTTGTTTCTGGGCATGTAACAGCATGTAGCTACATCTGGAACTCAAACCAGCAGGTCTGGTTTTGAAATTAGAAGTTTGCTGTATGTTGTAGTGTAAAGAAGACAACTCAGAGTTGGTAATGCTCAAGCATGCAAGCTTGCTGGCACGGCTTTGAGATGCACTGAGTTACTGAGATTCTCTCCTCAAGGCTCGGTGTAAAATTTTCCAGAGTCCCTCCAGGAAGGAATAAATAAGAGAGGTACCAACCCTTCTCTTACCTTCCTTCAGAACCTCTCCTCTTAATAACATTTCTGCAGCCCTCTCCATGCCCTCTGTGCAGGAGTCTGCTCAGATAATCCTCGAGAATATCTGTTTTGCTGATGGCTTTCCTTGTACAAGCTGCATCAGGTGTTGACTCTCACTCTGGAAAAGCACTGTCCGCTCTGCGGAGACCGTTGCCTCCATCCTGCTGCTGTCCCCTGTCCTAGTCCTGTTCGAATGTCTCGTTACCTCTTGGTTGTGGTTTTCTTCATATCCTTCTCAGTCACCTGTCACTTTTAGATGCTTCTGCTTTTTGGCCATGTGGCCAGAAAACCTTCCAGAAACTGCACTTCTGCAAATCCACTTATGTAGAAAAGCAGTCTCCCAAAAAAACCCACTACATGACTATGCTTAGAGACACTGACCTTGTGTTTGAGCACAGCTGAAAACAGCTTCTCCAGATGTTTCATACCACTCTCCCAGATGCAGACACAATCATTAAGTGCACTTTGTCAGTAAATATTAATAAAATGATGTTACATGTGGGTAAATTGCCACAGAAAGCTCGAGACTTTTTTCCCCCTCCATTAAACAACAGATTAATGGCAGAGCTCAGGAAGAATCGCATGCGACGTGCTGCTTTACTGAACATTTAAATGCATCGAGGGCGAGAGGGTGTGTTTGTATGCATGTTTCTACCCTGTACTATATACAGGGTATTACTGTATGCAGGGTGTCTGGGTGACTCACTGCACAGGCTGCACAGAGCTAATTCCTTGGTGCATTCTTAAAACGATGATGAGCTGATGTAGAGTGTATGTTGACTGGGCAGAGCTTTCCTACTCTACCTAGTAATTCAGATTTGTTGTTCATGCCTTAATAGTTTTAATCAATTTTGTGATGCCAGAAGACAAAGTAATTGAATGTTCAATTTGGTGCACGAAGCTGAGTGTGGCTGCAGGCTAAATGTGACCACACGGTGAACCCTCCTCTGTACCAAGAAAAAAGCCCCATTGGAGTGGGGAGGAAGGGAACCAGCTGCAGCAACAGCCATTAAAGCAGAGGTGGCCCTGGGCCAGTCGTTCCCTCCCGAGTCCATCAAAGTCGAACTCCTTCAGTTCTTAAATTCATGGCCTTACTCTGTGATCAGCATGGGGGATGCGCAAGGGTGATGCTTCAGGCCAGGAGCGTGCACAAGGACAGCAGGTGTTAGCATGTCCCTTCTCACCTTCTGTCCAGAAACCAGTGAGCATACAACTGACCTTATTCATTACTTTCCTGTAGCCTTGAATATCACCAGGAAGTTCAACAACGATTCCATTTTAAATGGAAATAAATTAGATTTAAGTTATATAGGTTATAGTGAGAGTAGTGGCAGTTCTTCTGGTGTGGAGACACATTTGTGTAAAGTACCAGGAAAGGCCGCCTGGTTTCAGTGTGCTTATTTGGGAATTCTCTTCTCTGGCAGATTCTTTTCCTTTTATATGTATTTAAGATTTATAATATTCCTAGCCAACAGTTAGACACTGGTGTAAAAATAGTGTGTAGATACCTCAGCATTACATCCTTGTTTGCCACAGCAGTGCCTGCTGTGGCACTGCGGAGGAGCCCAGACCCAAAGGACCACACACACTGTGGAGCACACACGATGCATGAAGTGAGGGGTGCTGGGGATCACTTCTGCCTGCCCTTCCCACACACGGCTCCCCAGACCAGAGTGGGGACTGGCTCCCTGGAGGGCACTGGAGCCCTGTTTTGGGTGCTGCCAGCCCACAGCCGCACTCCAGCAGCGTGTCTCCCTGAGAGCCGCCACTGCCAGACCTCCCCCGGGGTCAGAGCTGGCTCTGGGCTTGGTTTGACTGTGACACAGAAATGGTATCGATTTCCTCACGGTCGATACGTGTCACTTGGAATGGCTTTTCTGTGCATCACGTTTAGTGGCATCGCCGATGGCTTCACCCTCCCACCTTCCCTTGCTTGAGAGAGAGTGCCTGGACCAGAAGCATCACTGGGTATTTACTGAGTTTTGTGCTTTAGAAACTCACATACAAATTCAAGCTTCTAAGGCACTAATCGCTGCTAGTCCCTTGGTAGATTAAAATTTAAAATAAAAAAGAAAGGATGTGAAATGAGAACTGTTCTTACTTTCTTGGAGCAAAATTCAGAGCACATCTCCACCGTCAAATTGGGCTGTATCAAAGAGGCTGGAAAGGTGTCTGTTAAATTTTCTGGAGCTCTAAAACATCCTCGATAGATAACATTCCTCCCTGCAGGGATATGAAATAGGTTTCTCTTGAGAAAACAATGTCCGTAGTATCCTGCCTTTTCACAAAGAACAATATTAGGTTCAGATGCTGAAAATAATAAAATAAACTTTATGTTCCAAAATGCTGTAGAAATAAGAGAAATACACTAGAAAAGCATGTTGCAAATCCTGCAGTATTGAAAGGAGCACACGCCTCTAGCTTTGTACTAACCACCGAAAGCAGGGCCGCAGCAAAGAGTTCAAATTAAATTCCACCAGTGGAGGGCATTGCTATTGTTTGCAAGTCCTGGTTTCTTTTGAAGACATGCTTTCCCCTGAAAGACTTGAAAGCCCCGGTAAAAATCTACAAAGCTTCCCGTGATCTGCACCAGAGGAGGAGAGGAATTTAAATGAATCCCAAAAGCCCCCACAGGGACCCGCCTTCCCGTGCATCGGCTCAGCTGCTGAGCTATCCCCCTCCTCTTCCCACTCAGTTTCTTTTCAGGCCAAGGGACTTTGCTGCAGCCTTTGAAAGCTACATGAGGCTTTTGTGGGCTCTCAGGGAGAGCAGCTTTCTTCGAGTCTTTAGCATCAGCCTCTGAGCTCATCTGCTCCTGTATAAATGCTACAGAGCTTGGAGGAATGGTTCTGTTTTCTTGTATTGCTATGGCCAAAGGCAGGACTTGGTCCAAACACTTTAGGAACAGCAATGCAATTCCCCCTCCTGCTTGAGAGCCAAAGGAAAACCCAAAGCTGTCCTGGGAACTCTCTGCCCCAGGTGAGGCTGTGTGTTGGCACAGACGGACGGATGGCAGGGAGGAGAGTAACACTGTGTGGCTGGCTAGAGGAGAGGAACCTCTGCCCGTGTGTGGCACTTCTGTAAGTGGTAGATCTTGCAGGCCTCACAACGCGTTTACTGCATCGCTCCATGCTCTCGACAGAATTTGCCTGGTGTGACTCAGGAGGGGGAAAGGTGGACTTGGGAATGAATTTGGGTCTTATGAGTCCTGGGCCGCACCTGCAGACACCTTAATACTGATCAGAACTGGGGTAGGGAATGTGTTGGGTGACAGGAGAGATGCAGGGCTGTTTGGAGGGGAAAAAATTGATTCTGCATCCATTTCCCAGATGCTCCAACGTGAGCCAAGAACAATCTAAGGAGAAGCTGCTTATATATTGTTCTTAGATAATGTTCCAGCCAGTTGCTAGAAGCAGTGCTGTATCTCTGGGATCACTCAGGAGGTGTGCCAATGACAAACTCAATGCACGTCTGGGGGAACCAGGAGTATCCCTGGGACCAGGTGACTGTAAGCACAGCACCAAAGAATAAAGGAGTGGAAGTGGCTTGGCATCCCAGGATGCTTTTGAAAGACTTCCTACTAAATCTCACATCAATATTCAAATCCTGAAACAAAACATTTATGAACATGTTTAGAGTTGTCTCAGGTGGTCAGGCAGAAAGCTTGAACTGCCCACTCTGGCGCTCAGCAGGGAGCAGGGCTCACAGAGAATGTCTGAGTACTTCCAGGGGAAGGATGGATGAATCCCACTCTGAGGAGAAGGGCGCTCTGTGCCTCAGGGATCACCAGGCTGCAATAGCTGCAGACTTTGGGTTTCACTGCAGTCAGTGTGATGTGGGGGACATGAGTCCTGCGGTGCAGGAGCTGTGCAGCTCATGGTGCCCAGGGAGCCAGGGTGGGATGGGGGAGGCAAGGGATCGGGGGGGGGACCCAGCAAACTCTGTGTCTGGGATGGTTTAAATGGGAATGCCATTAGATCCACTCTGTGTAGGGAGAAGCCTTATGTGAGGTCCGTTCTCTGTAGTGCATAGAGTAAATCACGGATGCCATTATAGCCTCAGTTACTTTCCAATACACTTGTTCATTGTGATTAATACTTCTGTTGGCCCCTCAGCTAGCTTGTGTCAGTGGGATTCTTCAAACAGTCAAATATCAGGTATTACTAAGGGCAAACAAAATACAAATCTAGCTCCAGGCTAGACTAATTTGATGACTAATTCATTAATACTTAAGAAAAAAAAAAAGTCGCCTTTTCCTGTGAAATATGTATATATATTTTATGCTGAAGATTTAAACAGTGATGCACATCCTGGGAAACCTGCCAACGTGCCTGTCAGCCTGACATTAGCAATTTAGGTCTATGTACCTTTGATATATAATTTATATGTAGCTGGGTGGATTATTGTACAAACCTTGACTTGTCTTTAAGAAGAAATGAAGTACCATCAATACTGGCACAACCTAAGGTCTTGGAGCTTCTTCTCAGCAAATAACATCTGTAAGGTCTTGTGAGCTTGCCAAAAGTAAAGACAGCTCTGCTGTTTAGGTATTTCATGTGCTTTGTGTTGGCCCAAAGGTTTATCTCCTGTGTCTGCTGTGGGGGCTAACTGAATGACAAGCAGAGTAAGTGGCGTCATCTAAAGATGAAACAAAAATCCCAACTGCCAACAGAGCAGAAGTCCTTGGAAGAGCAAAAACTCTGTGGGTTTGCCCCTGTCTCTGGCCTTCACTTACTCTCCTGCTGCTGTCCCATAGTATTTATTTTATCTAGGATCATTTCTGAGCTGAGGGTGGCATTGATGCGAGTGCTTTCCCGCCCTCCTGTTGTATGGCACCCACTTCCAAGGTTGCTGCTTAAATGCATGTGGATTTGTGCCTCCACAATGGATGCAAAAGGGAGTAGTTTCTCTGCTGGAATTCTGCTGCGGTTGCAGTTGTTGTACTTGTTTCTTCCCCAGTGACACTAACTGCCTGTGTGGCAGCCCGGCGGCAGCCGTGCCAGGGAAGTCTCACCGCTGCAAGGCAGCACTCTTATTTTGGAGAGGGGGCTGGGGACCAGATCAGCAACGAATGGCCACTGTGCCCCATGGGCACCTTTGGCCTTTGCCGTTTCAAGCTCTGGTGACCAACGGAGCGAGAGGAGCAGCGGGGACAACCCACGTGCTCAGCCCGGCTGTGGCAGCATCCCCGCAGGAGAGCAGCCGCCTCTCTGTTGCGCACACACTTACGTCGCCGCGCTCCTGCCCGCAGCTCCTCCACCCTGTACACAGAGAGCCGGTTCACCCCGCCGCAGACGGAGCCCTTCTCCCCCTTGCACTCGCTGTTGCACTCCTCGGGCTTCGAGGCGGTCACTGGGAGCTTGTTCCCACAGTAGCACTCTGCTCCGTAGGCCAGGCCTGCGTAGGCGTAAGCCCTGCGGGGAACAAAACCAGGTGCTGTTGGTACTGGTACCTTGTCTGTGCCTGAGTTAATGCGTGCGGAAGGCAGGAGCCGGTCCCCACCAAAGGCGAGCACTTCTGCTGCCCTGCTTGGAGATGCAGCCAGCCATGGGGACCAGCACGGTCTCTCTGAGGTGGGTAGCACTGGTCAGAGTCTGCCCAGCATGGCCGGCCTGACCCAGATGGTCCTCAGGAAGGCGAGTCAGGCTTCGTGTCCACTGTGGGTGTCTGAGCCCCATCTCCGGCTGCATAGACATGCCTGTGCTGCTCCCACGGGAGCAGGGCTGGGCCTTCACCCCCCAAGTCCTGTGGACATGGCAGCCTCGCTGCTGGGGGTGATGCCACCCCAACCAGAGCAGCCTCAGGTTTGGCCAGAAATGCTTAGGGTGGCTTAAAGTGACCGAGAAGAAAAGCTCCTCTCAGAGATTCTGTTAACTGGCATGTAGTGTTGGATCCAGCCTAGCTCTGTGTACTCCACAACGTGCCCGACAACCTATCTGTCTGAGAGGGACACCCTAAGGATGCTGTCTGGAGCATTTCCAAGTGTCTGCAGGGGACTGGGCTGGGGCCAGGGTCCAAAAACCAGCAAGAAGGGCTTGAGCTACAGTTCGGGCAGCCCTAAGGTGCTGGGCTCCGTGAGCACTGCATTCCCTATGGACCAAGTGAAGCAAATGTCACAGGAGCCATGCCTGGGAGCGACCCTGCTCCTTACCTCACATCCGTCTGTCTTCCTATCTCCTGTTTTGGGGAGTGCTAGTTTGTTGTTTGGGGCTTTTTTAATTTAAAATATTTTAGATCAAAGATTTGGGCCAGAGGTCAATACCTAACAGTATCTAACAAAAGCTTTCTAACAGAACAGTAATTTTTGACCAGGACAACAAACAATGTATTGTAAGTAGCCATATTGTAATAAAGAGAATAGGCAGCAGTGAAATAGGCTACTTTAAGCAAGGCAGCAGAACTACACCATGCCTGAAGGTATGAGATAATCACCATTTTCACAGATGCTGTATGTGTAATGTATGCGTGCTTCTCCCATTTCAAATTCAGTTCCATTCATTGTCAGGAGAGAGAAAACTTGCAGTGAGAAACTGCCACTCACCTCTCAGCACAAGCTTCCTGACAGTGAGATACGGTCATTTTCCTTAAGTCATAAAACACAGCTCCCTTCAGGGTCCTCTCCCTCGAGTCATCGCTGAAGCATCCCATGTAGGTGCCTGTGTGTGTGCAAGACCAGAGTTAGGCAATGCGTGTGGGACGGAGACAGGGAGAGGGGAAAAGATCCAGCAGTGGTTCAGCACTACAAGCTGTATCCATTCAAGTCAGAACCTGTCCAGGCTCCTGCCCACTCTGCACAGCAGCACTGGTACCGGCACTGTCTGTGCTATTGGAGGGTAAGCTCACAAGTCCCAGGTGATGAGAAGAAGGGAAACTGGATTTTCCCCTTGCCCAGCCTTTACAGACCCAGAGTCTGTGACCGCCCCGGAGCTGCAGCTCCCTGTTCAGTGCCCTCCCTCTGGTGACAAAGCATGGCACATTTCTGAAGGAGAAGGTAGTCTTCCAAATGATACAAGTCTTGTTGGATTTCTCCCAAGTTTTCATGTAAATCTCTAGTTGATAATGATGTAGTGCAAGAGAAATATTAAGAAAATCAATTTTGTTTGGGTACATAGAGCTGCATTAAAGCTATGATGGAAAGATAACTTCTGTCTTAACTAGGCAGCACTGTCTCGCTATCGCATTGAACTGTCTCTTTCTCTCCCGGTGCAAATGAGTCTCTTAAAATACATCTTGCTTTACTTAGTGTATGAAGGATGGGATGCAGTCTAAGAGAGGTACTTATGTAAAGCCTCTTTTTTGTTGTCGTTAACAAAATGCTATAAAAATCCAGCCCATTTTTTAATATACAATTGGAACGATGATGTGGAGCCCCACTGTTATGCAGTATTTGTGTGTATATAAGTATGTTTTATCATTAAAATATGGAGGAAAAAGGAAATTTGATTTAGAAGTAGCAGTATTGAGCTGATAACATAGGGAAATTAAGTAACATGAGCTGCAGACAGGAAGCGAATATATGATAAAAAATGAAACTAAAAAGCATTATATTAACAGTAAAATAATGCACAGGAAAAAGTTCAAGCCACTCTATTCTTCTCCATTTTTGGAACCAGGAGTGATAAATCAAACAGTGAAATGTTACAAACACAACAGTAGCTGCACAGACCTGCGCACTGGTAATTTGCAAACATGCAATTAGAAAATTCACAAGCTGTGAATATACACCCACAGCACGCTGTTAATGAGCTGGGAGTCCCACACCTGCAACAAGGATGTTCTGCGTTTTACCAGAGACTTTTGTTTTGGGCACTTTGCTGCTGCTACTGGCTTGAATCCAACTCTGCGTGCGGGGCCGAAGCACCAGTGTGGGGAGGCATGGGCAGCCCCGCTAGCACAGGCAGTGTCCACCCTCCTCCTTGCACCCCTCCTGTGCTGCTGCCAGCCTGACAGTAGCATCTCATTCACATCCTCCTGTGAATGAGTCACAGAGAGGCTCCGTGGTTGGAGCTGCACGTCACATCGCGTCACCGATCCTGTCCCCGTGACCTCTGCGCCCTGTGCGGTGGTGAACACGGGCCAGGGAAGCGGCATGAAGCGCCTCATCTGCTGGAGCGCTGGGAACAGAAAGCTCTCGCCTCTCCCCTGACAAATCCATCTGCACTGGTTTGCAGTGACAGGCTCTGCCAGTCTCCCTGGCAGGAGGAGGTGCAGTCCCTGCCCTTCCTGTCCGAGCAGACATGGAGGGGAAAAGGAGTTTTCTCACCCAGGGCCACGAGATTCTGGGTGGGCACAGAGGAAGGCAGGGGAAGCTCACAGCATGCAGGAGCAGATGCCATGGCTTCTGCGTGGGGCTCAGGGTTTGCCCCGGGCACTCGCTGGGGGCTGGCTGGCAGTCCTGGTGCATGAGCAGCCGTGCTGTGCTGCGGTGGGAGGCACGGGTGTTATTAGGGTGGATCTGACAAGGAACACACAGACGCAGCCTCTGTGGTACAGGAATGTGGGGCAAGGCTCAGACTTTCACGGGCATTATGACCACAGAGGAGTTTGCTGTGCCTTGGAAGGGATCCACAATGAAATCACGAGCTTATAGGCCTACTGGGAGGGGGGAGGATAACACTCTACAGAGGTAGCTGAATTTTTAATTGACAATTTCCAAAGGCACCGCAATGCCTGTTAGCAATGCTGGTATTAATCATGTCAATCCGCGGTCAGTCAGCTGTTCAAATGATGCATATTTGGATCCACACTGTTCAGTGGGATGCAGCAAGAAATAGTACTGGCTCCTCTCCATCAGCAGCTGGGACCTGAGCAAGGCACTGGCCTTAACTAATGTGATGGACAACTCTCAAAATTCATCTTTCTGGTTCTAATTGAAGTTTCTAAAGAACAGGTTCATACTCTGTCTGGTACTAGAGTCGCTCCTAAAGACTCACTGTCTTCTCTGCCTTTTATCCTTACGTTCATCGAGGGGTTGAAATCCCGGAGTGCAAGGTGGAGTAGAGCTGCCTGGGCAGCCTCAGTGTGCGAAGGTAGAGCTGGGCATGCTGCCTTCACACGGTTGGGACTGGGGAAGAGCCAAAGGGCTCCAGGGCCCTTGCTGAGTTCAGCAACTCAGGTTTACTTTACTGAAACCAATAAAACTATCTGTGCTGCCAGAGTACCTGCAGCAGCTACTGCGTGCCTGACTCACGCCGTGTAACTCATCTCCATCCTCCGTCACTGTCACTTTCCTGTTCCCCTTTCTGACAAATCACTCAGTAGGAGTTGTGAGGTGGCACCCATCTTGTGGGAGTTTTGCAGAGGGTGCCCCTTTGTTTGGGGAAATTTATCCAACAAACTAAAGAGCAGTTTAATAATGTGGCGTCTAAGTCACCTGGATCCAGTTCCTTTCTCCAAGAACAGCCAGCGCTTCCGAAAGGCAACGGATTGAGGGTCACAAATGGCACAGTGTGAGAGCCCAAAGCTGTAGGCACCCAGCTTTGTGCCCCTCCCCGCAGGTGGCAAGTGCTGCCATCCCACACTCACCTGGGATAGGGCAGGGACACAGCCATGCAAGAAAAGTGAATGTCTATAGAATCCTGGTTGCTCCTTGCTTGCTCTGGATAGGTTTCTTAAAGGCTTTCCTACTGAAGAAGCCAAAGCAGCCCGTGCACCTATTTATCAGCAGAATTGGGCTCACAATGGCATGAACCCACCTTTGAGAAACCTGCACGGCTTCCTGTTGGGCTGGGAAAGCGCACAGTTTTGTACCCTGTGCCGAATTCCCCTTGGCCTGCTGGAAGCTCTCAGCAAACACGCCAAGCACCAGGAGCCTGCCTCTGGCTCAGGAGTGTCCTACGGCCCATGTCTTGTCCCTGTGAGGACAGTGGGTCTGCAGGGTTGGTCACAGAGGTCGGGAACAGTGAATATGCTTGCAATAGCTGAGTTTAGTATGTGCTAGAAAAGCTTTCATAGCAAGGAGGCAATTGTGGTGTTTTGGGTAGTTAATTAAATAAACCCCACTTTTCAAAGTGTTCCTGCTCTCTGAGAGAAAATCAGTTAAACAGTGTTCATCTCTGCCTGCTTGAAGAGAGAATAGTTTAAATTAGGGAAGCATATTTCACTGTCCGGGCTTCTGTTCAATCAAGAAGACCACTTTTTGGTGGAATGTACAGCTCAGCATGACCAGGGCGATCAGGACCCTGCTTTGGTCTGTGCATAGGCTCAAGAGCCGCTTTGAGAGTGGTGATGTGCAAGGAGGAAGGTGTCTGCAGGGACACTTAATGGCTCAGCGGTCTCTGTCCAGGATGGTCCTAGGAGAGGTGCAGTTTACATGCATGCCAGAAAACGGGGTAGGGGTACGTCCCTTACCTGTGTGTTCGTCCACGGGCTTCATCGCTTTAAACCCCACTGTCTGCATGGGCTCTTGATCACTGATGAACCTGTGAAACCACCTTCGTCGCAGCTGCCTGAGCTCCGAGTTGCGGGACACGAGCCACCGCGGGCTGTGCCGCTGGTCCAGGGCTGGCTCCTGCATTGCGTCCATGCCCACCAGCAGCCTGGGGCCAGCACGGGAGTTTTGCAACAACCGGGAGTCGAGGATCCCAACCCCAGCTATCCCATCCGGCAGGGCCTGATTTGCGGAGGCCCCACGAGAACCTTGCTGGAGAACCAGGCGGGTCCGCTGTAGCAGCAGGAGGCTGCCAGCCATCAGGTAAGCTGCTGTGAGGAAGAAGAGCAGAAACTGGGTCCGACGGAGAAACTTTTGTAGCCTGAAGAAAGCTTTGGCCATGCCCTTACTGAACACAGGCCCTTCACGCCTCCCGACAGGCCCCTGAATCTCCACCTGGCCAGGAACTGGTTCTTCCCATAAGTTCAGCCCATCACTTCGGTGCCTTCTCCTGATGAAAAGCCTTCTTTCCGAATGGCTGCAGTAGAGAGAGCAGCCTGGTGCAGCAGTGCCACCAACCTCATGCACCTGGCTGGCCCTGGGGCTCCACACACGTTTGGGGTGATGCCATCGTGGTGCTCTGGCGAGCTGCTCAACAGCCGCTGCTGCGACCTGAAATACCAAGGGGGAAGGTTGGTTTGCATCCGAACAGAAAATACCCGCATCAGGGTGACTTTCCCCCACCCACCCCTTTGTTTTTTAGCCAAGCGTTTCTCCATCTGTTGTTTATAATTATGCACTTTAAAAGCTATAATCCAATGAGAATGACTGATTAAGCAGAAGCTCATGTCAGATCTTCAGCCTTACTTTTTTTTTCCTTTCTTACAACTTGGAATGCACAAGAAATACCTTTATGATGAGGTTACTTCTCTTGGGATGTTTGGAAAAAAAGGTCTTTATGTTCTTTTGTCAATAGCCAATATCTCCATTCTTTGTCACTGGCTGGAACAGGCAGCCACAGTGTAGCAATCTTTTTAGGAAGGTATTATCACATTCCTTCCTTTCAGCTGAGCAGTAGCTAAGCTGCACATGCAGATCAGAAGGAAACAGCTATGTGGGTTTGTGGGGGGAAAAAAATTGCATCAACTTACAATAGATAATAATCTCAGTGCAACAAAGTCAGGCTTTATGCTAGAAGGACATTTGGGGATTCTGTACTTACACCCAGGGCTGTCTGAGTTGCTGTGTGTGCTGCTTCAAAAGGAACCACACAGACTCTGTATTTTTTTAGTAGATTTCAATTGCCAAATATTGATGTGTGGATAAAAAATAGTGAATGTTTGAAAAAAATTCATTTCAGTTTCACCAGATATCTCTTGACTGTTTCTGAGCTTTGCAGGCTTTAGTGGTGCTGATGTATACCACGATGGGATTGTCTGGGCAAGAAAAGCTCCTTTGTGCTCTAGGGAACCTTTAACCTCCCGTAGCAAATAAAAGCTGGCATCTCCCTATAATTTCCTGTTTTCCCAGTCAATCGCTTCTCTGTGGAGCCAGGCAAGTGTGGAGAAAAGATGCAGTGTTTTCCAGAAAAGAAAATATTATGGCTTTTGCTTAACTTGCACTTGGGGCATGCTCTTGAAATCCACAGTCCTGGCAAAGGAACTTCCCTTCACTGCATTTCTTGTTTCAGTATCTGAAGTTTTGGGGATGTTCTCTTATGCCTCTTTCTTAAATAGATGCTACCAATTAGGTCTCCACCTATTGCCTTTTTCATGTAGTTGCGCAACTTCTATCTTAAATAGCAATCAGAATCAAAGCTCAAAAACTTCTAGGCCAAAAATATATTAAAGCTCAGCTGAATCTTTTGTCGGTTGAGCCCGAATTCCTTTTGTGTGACCTTCAGCCTTGGTTGCTAAGTGGGGTTGGCACAAGGCAGGAGTCTCTGATCTTGCAAGTCGGGCGCTCTTGAGAACCTGATCTAGGTGAGTTTTTTGCATCGTTTTGTTAAAATTCATGGATGCTGGTCTCACCAGTGTAGGGCTGAGTAATACCCTGAAATATTCTCTGTTTATCTCCACGTTTTCTCAAAGAACTCAGGAGAGCAGGCAGGTGCACAGAGCCAGGAGGCTGTAACATGCTGTAGTAAATCATGACCACTTCTCCGCTGCAGAAGGTAACACACCTCCCTCCAATGGCTCCAAAGCCAAAGAGAATGCATGGATTTACACCAGCTCAAGGGCTGCCCTTAAATTATTGAAAATCTCTGATGAATGTTGTGAGTGCTCAAGAATTACAGTAAAAGGGTCAGAAGTACCTGGAGAGATGCACAGGAAATTAACCATAATTAGATACTGCAGATTGCTCCTGTACTAATTTACCTGAAGAAATACTGTCTATCAGCATAGGTGTGGTTTGACTCACCAGTTGTTCCTAATGGGGCTCCTGGAAACCTCAGCTATTCCCAAAAGAGTAACATGAGAGAAATATGGGTGTGCGCATTAGGCGTTTGAGATTCGGAGTGGGAAAGGACCATGCTCCTGACAGCGTAGAGGGCTTGAGAGAAGGCTCAGCCGGTGCAGGAGGTGATCGCAGCCATGGCGGCTGAGCAGAGCGTGCAGTGTCATCTGTAATGCAAAAGGATGGCCCTTCTTTGTAAAAGCCACTGCAGAGCCTCATCGGTGAGATGATAATGGCTGCAATCACATAGGTATTCAAAAGGTTTAAGATTCCCCGCCCCAGCAGCAAGATGAGGCCAGATAAATTTGTCAGACTTGCAATCACCTTTGCCCAGCTGTCACTCAGGGTTTTGTAGCTCTCTTGGTCTACTCCCAAGGCGATCAAGTTGCAGTCTCAAGAACTGCTTCGAGCCAGAGTTCTCCAGTGTGTCCAAGCAGTTTGCGTTGGAAAAGCAGCGCTGCAGCAGCCAGGAACCTTCAGTCCTTGCCATCAGCGACGCAGAGTGGCAGCTTGGCTGGAGAAGGTCCATCCAAGCTGTGTAGTAGAAGTCAGGCATGTTTCTGCACCAGTGGCCCAATTTAGTCCCTTTTAATGCCATGTGCGCTTGAGTATTTCAGTGGATTTCGGTGTGGTTTCTCCATGTTCATGGGGATGTGAACAGGAGCAGCTGGAAGCTGCATCATCCCCATGACAGGAGGATCTGTGCTTGCCTGGGCAGCATGGGGTGATGTCTGCCTTGCTGGGGGAGAGAGTTCTGGCCACCACCTGCTGAAGCCTGTGCAAGGCACCGCTGCTGCCTCCCACAATAGCAGCACCAGAAACCTACTCTGCATCAGAACCAGAGTAACTGCCCAAGATACTGGACCCAGTTTAAATATGCAGCAAGCTCTGCATCCAAATGCCAAGAAACATTTGGCATTGCTCCTGTTGCTCTGCCTAGTTTGTTTATGTATTTACCGAGGAGAAGCTGCTTCTGGGTCTCAAAAGGCTAACTTTGCCCTTGCCCCGTGGCTGAAAAAGTTTAAATGGTACAAGACAATTTTACTGCAGTCAATATGACATATATAAATTACCTCCAGATGCGTTCGCCCTCAGTACAGTTGCCATGACAGTACATTGTAGTAAAAACCAACCAAATAAATAAGCAGACTCTCTCCGCCCACAGCAACTGCTGCAAATGTGCAACTCAGAAATTAAATGTTGCTTTTTAGTGGGGAAATAGCAGAGAGTGCTGCTGACATAAAAAAAATGTCATTTGATTTTTCCATAAACTGCATATTGCAGTATCATCAAAGTATGCCTAAAAGAATTGAAGTGCATCACTTCTGATGATGATATTAAAAAGGAGAGAGTAAGGAGGATATGAGCTACTATCTGGTAATAGAAACTGTATCGTTTGTCTTGCTCATACATGTTTCTCTTAAAATGAATGAAGTGAAATGGAAGAAGAGTCTTCTGTTCCCATTTCTCAGCTCACACGGCCAGAGGGGTTTTAGGACTGTATTAATTGAGAGTCGAGTTAGTCAGCAAAATGATAGAAGGATAATTAAAAAGACACTGAGAGGGGCAGTGGGAACTGTCAAACAGCAGAGAAGACCCTTAGGTGAGGAGAGCAAGGAAAGGGTTAAGGCTGCAACCAAAACCAGGAAAATAATTAGTGCTGGCAAGGATCGGGGGTTCAGCTTGGAGATGTGGATCTCCTGCAGCACAGTGGATCTCCTGGGTCCTGAGTCTTCAGCTGGGAAAGGATCCCCTGCACCACTAAAAAGTGGGTGCATCTGAGGCTGCGGTTTTGGGATGGACAGCTATCTGGCTGTCAAGGGCAAGAAACTGATAGGGTTCAGATGAAGCATTGACTGACCTTATTTTATAAAATGTGAATTTATTCGCTTCACTAGTGACAGGTGAGTTCTTACCTGCTCAGAAGTCAGGTAACCCTTCAGGTGTTTGAATGGCATTTTAGCAGCTGACAGATGCTTTCCAAAGGCTTTGCCCACATCCACACTGCTCGGACAAGGCATGGTCCTGCCAGGCCTGTCACTAAGGGAGCAAGTACCGAGTTTTTAAGGGAAAGCTGAATGCTTTCAGTGATGCCACAAAAGCCAGTAAAGACTGAAGACACTGAAGAGCAGCCCCAGGCTTGCTGGTGAAGCGGTGCTCAGCTGGGGGCTGCTCAGCACAGAAACTTAGGTCAGTGCTGCACTGACGGCTGCAGCTCATCAATAGTTGATCTCCTCTAAAGACCAACAGGATTTTGCAAATTCAGAGTTCCTGGCACAGAAGCAAGACTATGTTTTCTATTGTAAACTGAAGGGAATTGGACTCATGAACACTATTTTTAGAAAAATCCATCCCTTTTCTACATTTCTCCTTCCTTTTCTCAGCTTCCTTTGAGGACAAATGTAGTCAGTTAGGACCTAGCTGAAGGATTCTGGCTCACAGCCTTCTTTCTGGATGCACATTGCCGTCTTCTTGAGGCTGTTTGGAACGTCAAGGCCAACAGCATACTGCGTGAATGCACGTAGGAAGAAAAACTCTTGGGGAGATGCAAATTCAATGGCAGGATCCTGCCAAACATTTGCAGCTCCCTTTAATTCTGATGGCTGAAATCACCCTGAATAACACCAAGTATCTGCCAGAGTTGGTCCCAAGTCTTTTCATGTGTGGCCAGAGCTGTCTCCGGTTTTGAGAAAGGGGTTGAATATGACAAAGGTGAGCTGTCTGAGCTCCCTCTTGTAGTTCGAGTGGAGTCAACAGAGAAATTCCACATTTTCCCAGTTTCCAAAGTGTAGGAAAAGAGAGAAAAATTAAACTGCAGATTGCATCTTTGTGGGAAGCAGCACATGCTGAACATGAAGCTTAGGAGAAACATCCCGGTACTCCACTGTCTTAAGCCAAAATCCATCAGCATCAACCTATATCTTGATCTGAGTGGATTATGGCTTAGGTCCATTGTTATTTTTTCAAGCTCCTTAAGGAAGTGGCATGTGGAGTCATCTCACCAACTTAATGTAATTTAGGAATTCATGAAAGGAGTGAAAAGAGGTGGTTTCTTAATTCCATCACTATTTCTAGGATATTCTCTCACCAAAAAGAAAGGAAACTTTTGACAGAGAGTTACTCTAATATTAATTTCCTTCACCAACTTGACCGTGTAGTTTTCTATGGGATGATTGCTGGCTTTTCTGTTGGTTACAGTGCAGTGCTCAACAAGATTTGCCTGAGTGCAAGAGGCTGGCCTTCCCAGAGCATTTGGCCCTGGGCAGGCATTTCCCACAGCCCTGCAGACAGGAGCAGCCACAGCCACTGTCCCAACAGCACGAGCAGGGCCGGGAGACGGCCTCAAGCCTCGCACAGCAACGTGCCATGTGCGTGACTCCTGCAGCCGCTGCGGCTCACGCTGTGGTGTTGCTCTCCAGTTTTCTCATCTCTGCCTTTCCTGCAAGGGAAGTGGAAAACTCGAGTTGCTTTTCCTCTTGGTTCTGAGGCAGGATGTCCAGCTCAGGCACATGAGGCTGAGGATGAGCTAGTGCCTGTGCTTTGCTCGTGCACATCCCGCATCCCCCTCCACGTGAAACTCATCATGTCACTCAGTTCTGCTGCAGAACTTGCTGAGGGTTTATAGTTAAATAGAGTAACAGTTTCTTCCCCATCTCTTCCCAGGTCACTGACAGTTGTTTGACTTGGAGAACAATTTGGCTTTTAAATATTTCTAGGAACAAACTTTTCCAGCCCTTTCACATCACAGCTAAACCTACTATCTAGGGACTTTCAGTCCCATGAGACATCCGTGAAGGGCCCTTCAGCCTGCCCTGACTGCTGACGCTCCGATGTGTCACGCCAGCCTCCCTACCAGAGACCTGACCTTACTACCTGGGTGCTCAGCAGCCACCAGCTCGTCTTCCAACTTAGAAAGTTTTTCATGCTAGAGGATGGAGCTGTGCTGACAGACATGTTTGCCCCTCGAGAGCAACTCCTTCCTGACACAGTGCTGCTTTGGGTGTTACTTTAAGCCATCAAAGTAGAAATGAAGTCGAAGCACCACAATTTCTCCACGCGCTGTAGCGGCAGACGCTGCAGCTTGAGGCTTTCTAGCAAGTTTACCATTTCCTCCCTCACCTGTCCTCCCTTCCCACACTGCTGGAAGTACGCTCGCTACAAGATGCAATCAGACTGCAGAGTTATCTTTGATGCTGATACTGTGTTAAAACTTAAATAGTGATGAACTGTGATAAAGCAGAAAAAAAATCTTTGTGCAGAGAGAGTAGAAAGATGGAGAAAAGCTTGATAGCCCATAAACCAGTCAAGTAGAGTTGAAACTGCACAAGTTAAAAATATACATGCTGTGTCTTGTATACAATATGGGAGGTGTTTTACAGTTGACAGATAATTCAGCTTTGGAGGCGAAAAGCGATGTCACAGAACAGAGCTGCAGGCTGGGGAGTCAGCACCAGCCGGTGCACATTCAGTGGCAGCAGCTCTTCCCTGCGATACCCCACGGTTTTGAGGCCAATTTTCTAGCATAGGTAGGTGTAACTCTAGGCGGTAATTTTGGTGGGGACGGCAGTAGCGTGTGGTGCGGGATGCAGAGGAGGCTGCAGGAGGCAGCGGGTCCAAGAAGGCTCTGGGTGAGGCGGAGTGCTGACTGGGAAAGTGTTTGGTGACAGCTGGCAACAGAAGGAGCACTATGGCAATAAGGGGTTTTAGCCATGAGCTTAAGACTTTTTACCTAGATCTGTGATAAAGTAATAGTCAGGAGGGCTGATTCCATGCCGGTATGGAAAAGATGCAGATGTGTACTTCCTACCTTACATACATTAACACGCACGCATGTATATGTACCTGTATGTATATGCATTCTATACGTAGAGGGATGTGTGCTTAAAAGGTTGTGCAGCCTGCTGCCACCATTCACTGACAAGCTGAGACCTATCAGCAAACAGTGTTCTTGAACCTAGAAAGTATTTTGATCAATAATGAACCATTCATGCATAATGCACATCCCTTTGATATGTGGGACTTGAGCACCCAGCAAATGATGCTTTATCTGCAATTTCCAGAACCCCCACAACATGGTTCTGTGGCTCCAGCCTGAAGTTTTGAAAGAAATTGTTGTGAAAATGTGCCATACATCGATTTCTGCCTCATCCCACAGGAGCCAGAGCTGAGATCTTTCCCTGCATGCAGTGAAATCTACTGGGATGAAAATAACATTCAGGTCTGTAACAAAATCATAGGTAAACCTTCTGTAAGCCTCTCAGCATCCAAATTCCTGCAACATCCATCTACTAAAAATTGTTAGTCTGTCTGTTTAGCACAATGATGCTTCAGAAACTGTTTAGGGAAGCTGAGCATTCCAACCTGCCTGCCAGGCTGTGACACACACACACACACAGTATCTGTGCCTACTTTTCGAGTATCACGTTTCAGGGGTGCTCAGAAAAGGGCATCTCCAGAGTAAACCGCAATATTTATAAATAATGCAGCTCAGCCTCATGTGCTTAGATGCCGCGGATAAATTCAATCAATCAAACAGCCGTTCAGACCGCAAACGAGCGTTAATGCCCCTGCAAAAAGTTGTCCGATTATATTACTCGTGCCAAGGCCGGCTGACAAACAGTTCGCGGCCACCGGTACCGTAACCGTATAGGGAAGAAGAGGAAAAACCCCTCACCTTTCTCCTGGGGCCGAGGAACTCCCGTTGCAGCCAGGCGAAGTCCTAGGCAATCCAGCGGAACGTTACGAAAAGCTGTAACGCGTGCGGAAAGCGGATCAGTCCCGCTCCCGCCGCCCTTCCCCTAATCCCGCTGCCGGGCTGGAGCCCTAATCCCTGAGCGCCCGGACCGTGCCCAGCGGCGCTCGGCCCCTCCAGCTGTTGGTGTCGGTAACTAACGCGGCGCCGCGCAGCCCCGCACACGCTCCCTGCTC